>OZ010599.1:7368210-7370710 GCA_963932145.1 Acanthosepion lycidas | reverse complement strand
TGTTGCCCACAACCCAAATATTCATTGTATATATATATATATATATATATATATATATATATATATATATATATATATATATATAAGGTGTGCTATATTTATGGGATAAAGTGCTCAATATCAGAGATAGGACGTGCGTAAATATAAAAGTGAACATAGAAGTCAACACTTAGAGGCAACAGTCAGTTTCATGCTAGTCGCAACCGTCCTGACGACGTGACCTGACGATTGCGTCTAGCATGAAACATGCTAAGTGTTGACTTCTATGTTCTCTTTTATTTATATATATATATATATATATATATATATATATATATATATATATATATATATATGCAATATATATACAATATATATACATATATATATATATATACTATATATATATATATACACACAATATATTATTTACTCAAAAATTTTCATCATCAACAAAAAGTTTCATCAACAAGTCAAGGGATGGTGTTTATGATGAAACAAAATGGAAGTGTTCAAACAAAATGGCCATTTTTGTAGTGATGTTATGTTATATTTTTTTAATAAATACTATTGGCTCTACTCTGTATTGAGCACTCTTTTAAGAATAGTGTCTTATACTTGTATAGATAGAATATATATATATATATATATATATATATATATATATATATATATATACATATACAATATATATACAATATATATATAAATACAATACACACACACACACATACATATATATATATATATATATATATATATATATATATATATATATATATATATATATATATATATATATTGAGGAGGCTTGCATTGAGGAATCGGAGAGCCGAGTTTGAATTCCAGTCGAATCCATTACATTCACTTACGTGCTAATACCCTTGGGAAAGTATTAATCCTCCTCTTCTCCCTCCAGCTATGGGTAAATAGCAGGACAGACTGGGTTCTATAGCCTTGGATGGCAACTGGTCTAGGAGAAGGACAACTCTGAATTCAAAACCTGCGGAGGTTCGTTTGGGGACCTTGTGGCACGTAGTGCACCAGGTCTGTGTATTCTGCCCTTCAAAAAGTGTGGATGGTCCTGCATGAAACCTTCACCACTATAATCAAATCTCATGTGCTGTTGTCGGGCTGTCGGTTTCCTATGAACTGATCTGCTTGACCCTCATACGTCGAATTCGACAGGAAAGTCGAGTATATATATATATATATATATATATATATATATATATATATATATATATATATATATATATATTATACTAGCCGGGCGTCGCGAAGAAAAATACGAAATGAGTCCGAATCGGTGCGTTAGGGGATAAAATGATTTCCTGTGTATAGAAAGTTCTTTTCTGCTAAACGAGTTGGAAGAAATATCCACAGACCCTAACCGCGTGATCCAAGTGTGCTAAGAAGACAGAGTTACAAAGTGCGACTGGATTCTGGACAGGAAATATGGCACAGATAAAATAAGGATTTTTTTTTCGTCCGAGTTCCTAGCGAAACGAGCAGGGAAATCTATTATTCGAGTGAGAGATTGAACAGTTGAGAAATGGCGATGGATGGCGATGAGATCAGTGGCATTAGAGTGATGAGGCCACTTGATGTGATGACCACTGAACCCGCCAAATACAAAGGCATTTGCACACTGGTGTAAAGTAAAAGAGCCATTTCTATACTCTCAAATATTCTATCTAACCAGCAACAATCGTAAGAAGAGTAACAGTAAAGAAAGAAGAGACAACTAACATAGTTTAATACCGAACGTCTGGAGCTCATATAAGAACAATCTGGAGATTCAAGAGACAATTTCTATGCCACTGGGAAATGTTCCTGAACATAAACACGGAGGTCATGATAAAAAGAATTGATTGATTGATTTCGTTTTTTACGGCTTATCAACCCTTTTGAAGGTCATTTAAAGCCAGAAAATATATATATTTTTTTTTTATTGGGCGATAATAATTATTTACTATTACAAGTCCTACTAGTTAACCCATAGCTGGGGGGAGAAAAGATGGATCCATACCTTTTTCCAAGGATATTTGCACAGTAATGAATCCCGATTGAAATTGGAACTCCGATTAACAATTCCGAGCCGTTATTCATTACACCACCCGCTTACGGCTCCCGGTATTCCTAAGTGGTCACCTGTCTAGGTACTCGGCAGTGACCAGAAAACTACCAACCCGAAAACCCTCAATATGAAGAGTCGTGATAACTGGGCTTATTACAGGCTCGGTAGATGAAACAGGAAACCCCTTCCTAAAGAGGAATCAAGCGATAAAAAAAACTCTACCCCTGTTTAAAATACGAGAAAGAAGTGTGAAAAGGCTGACACACATATAAAAAGATATATATATATATATATATATATATATATATATATATATATATATATAAACACAAGTACACATCAAGTGCTCCAGACCAGATGCAATCTTCAGGTGAGCGCCGTGCTTCAGCAAAGTTTCGGCCCATTAAGCTCAGTACCTTTGCACACGGTGGGCCTGCAACA
>OZ010599.1:7335710-7360710 GCA_963932145.1 Acanthosepion lycidas | reverse complement strand
CAGACTTTCATGTTTCTAGCTCTTTCTTTTTTTAAAACCTTTTTCTCCTTCGAGATTGATTTGATTATTGGCAAATCAAAAATTCGAAGGTTTTTCGAAACGAGTATAGTTACCTATATATATATATATATATATATATATATAATTGAAGTAACGAAAATCTTGGTAATCCGTATGGATAATCCCAAGGAGGATGAAATCCTGAGAGCTCAGTTAATTCAGAACTAATAATTTAAAGAAAAACAGACCACTTTAAGGCTCCATTGTAATAGTTTATTTCACCAGAGACTTTTAATTTTCCCTGGATTCTCAGACATCACTTTTTGTTACTCCCTCCTTCCTCAATATTAAGTATTATGATAGAAAAAAATATAAAAATAAATTTTAAAATTCTCCCCTCCCTCTCTAAACTCGACCATGTCTCTCACACCATTCCTCGCTACCTTCATGTTAACTTATACAGTGTAACCCGGATATAAGAGAGTTGTCGGGACCGGAGAAGAAGTCTCTTATATCCGGGTTTATCTTATATCCGGGTTATACTGCATAAGCTTAATACAGCCCGTAAATTTTAATTTCATTTTTCGTTTCACCTTTTGAAAGTGATATCTGAGGATCCAGGTAAAATTAAGTCTCTGGTGAAATAAACTATTACAATGGAGCCTTAAAGTGGTCTGTTTTTATTTAAACACACACACACATATATATATATATATATATATATATATATATATATATATATATATATATATATCAATTAAAAGGTGCAATTATAATTTATAAATTCATGAATCATTCATACAAAAAACAAATATAGAGGTTAATGATTTAAATGGCGAGAATACATCATCGCAAACAATCTAAATAAGATACATCAACCCCGAACCTGTATATGAATGATATGATCCCCGTTTATAAATTCCAGTTGCATAAGGTCTTTTTAATTTTTTACAAGCTTTCGTCTCTTCCTACAGACATCATCAGGTATGCAAGTAGATTTTGTTCTTGTTTTTACTTCTCAGTAATGAGGACAACGAAAATAGAAAAATAATAATAAATCATTAACCTCTATATTTGTTTTTTGTATGAATGATTCATGAATTTATACACACACACACACACACACACACATATATATATATATATATATATATATATATATATATGTATGTAAGGGGGTGTCTGTGTGTGTACATGATATTCGCGCATTTTGGGCAACAGTTCTACCCTAATGCGGTTAGGTACTTCAGCTTAGATTTGTATTATGGTTTCCTTGTACATGTACAAGCTTTTTGTTTTCTGTACTTAGCCAATGTAAAAATTGTCCCAAATATTTTTCTTCCCGTACGATTTCCATTAAACTGTTTTTTTTTTCGTTGTACTACTATAATAAATTGTGTAAGTGCTGTTATAGGCGGACAAAATGTTACTGAATGTAGAATAAAATCTTAATTCCGAATTAGGGCCCTAGATGGTGTCCATGTTCATTTACCATATCTATGTTCATTGTCACCATGTTCATAATTAATTAATGATTAGGGGTTGTTTTCTTTCTTTGCTATAAGGAAGGTTTTCATCACTTAAACGCCATTTAAAGTGGGTGGTACACACACACACACATACATATTTGGTATATTTGGGCAGTAATCATCCTTTTGAATAATATTTACTGTTAAAAACAAACATTTTGTATCTTTTATATTTATTGATTTTTTTCTGAAATACGAATATCCTTTCGCAAATGTAGTTTGTGCGTGGTTAAATTGGTCAAAATTCATGTGGCGTAATCCCAAGGTTTTGACTCACATGAGTCATCATCGGAAAATGAGAAAAGAATGTTAAGAGGGTTTCAAGAGGTAGATTGCATCATTGTTTTGGGTTTTTTTTAAAGTGTCGTCGATGACTGAATAATGATGCTATGAATTTATATGAATGAAAGATGGAAACGTTTGCATCAACACCATGCAATGGAATATTCATTAATGGCTGAAGGGTGTCGAAAGGTCATAGAAAGTTTGGGAGAACATTTTGATGACTGAATAATGATGTTATGATTTTATATGAATGAAAGATCTTGTTCAAAGAACGATGTAAAAGTTTGCATCAACACCATGGAATGGAATATACAATAATGGCTGAAGGGTCATAGAAATTTAGGAGTAAAAAGTGATGACTGAATAATGATGCTATGCCTTCCGACTATAAACATATCAAAGAATGCTGGAAACCTTTGCATCAACATCATATAATGGAAAACATAATTTAGCTAAAATGTAACGTTAAACAGAATTTGAAAAACATTGAAAATACATACGAAAAAAGTTTTCGACCAAAATAATCATGAAAATTATTGCATGAATCAAATATATAAATTTGAAGAAGTGAATTGGCTTATGAGAAAACAACACGTCGACTTAATTTATTCTTGATATTTAAGCTTTCATTTGTCACCTGATTTTTGGTCAAATTAATTTTAAGAGGCAAACGAAAACCAAAATGGCGATTCATTCGTTTTGGGTTTTTTTTCCTTTACACCATCATATTTTTTTTCTTCTCTTGCTAATTTTATTCTGCACGAAAACCTGTCAAAGTGTTTTTCTATCTGCCATCTCCTCGTCACCATCGTCCACCTCCTGCTCCGATCGTCGGTAAATTAAAAGGTTACGTTAACCAGTTTTCTGAATTGACTCTCTGACGAAACGACGTTATGTGTGTATTTCAGTTGTTAGCTGTTTATTATTAAGTGTTCGTTTATTACAAGAACAAATTGGAATTTATGAGGTGAATGTCTAATCTGGAGACCGGATACGAAAGGAGGAAAACTGGAGATGGACAACATTTCTCTCAGAGAAATAATCTCTCTGTAAAGAAACATTGGCAGCAGATAAACAAACAACTTAATCCTAATACATTTTTACATTTTTTTAACAAAATGGGATAACCGACAACATAATGTAAAAAGCTGTAACTAATGAGCTACAATTTCATCCATGTATAGATAGATAGATAGATAGATAGATAGATAGATAGATAGATAGATAGATAATGAACAGAATTAGATAGATAGATAGATAGATAGATAGATAGATAGATAGATAGATAGATAGATAGATAATGAACAGAATTAGATAGATAGATAGATAGATAGATAGATAGATAGATAGATAGATAGATAGATAGATAGATAGATAGATAGATAGATAGATTCTACGACTCATCATCAATTTGCAGATAATTTAAAGCCAGGTAACATTTTTAGATTGTAAGAATTTTTTTTTTTTTGAGATAATAATGATTTAGTTATACAAGTCTTAATAATTAACCCATAGCTAGGGGGAGAAGAGGTGGATTCATACCCTTCTCAAGTATATTTGCGCATGAGTGAATATAACGACCCTAACTGAAATTGGAACTAAGACCTCCAATTAACGATCCTGGGCCATTATCCATTACACCACCCGCACATCCAAGTTTACAATACCTGGTATTCGCAAGTGGTCAACCATCTAAGTAGTGACCAGGCTCGACGTTGCTTAACTCCAGTGATCGTACAGAAGCCGCTGTGATAGTGGTGTGGTGATAGTGATGATTATGTTGGTGGAGGTGGTGGTGGTAATGTTGGTGGTGATGGTGGAGGTGGCAGTGGTGGAGATGGTGGTGTTTGTGGCGGAGGTGGTAGCGATGGTGGAGGTGGTGAGTGTGGTGGTGGTTGTGGCCATGGTGTTGGTGGTTGTGGTGGTGGTGGTGGTGGTGGTGGTAGTGATGGTGGAGGTGGTGAGTGTGGTGGTGGTTGTGGTCATGGTGGTGGTGGTGGTGGTGGTGGTAGATGTTTTGTTTTCTACACAACTTTTCATTCATTCCCCCCCACTCACTCTTTGTCGCTTTTCTTTTTCTTCTTTCTCCATTTATTTTCGTCCGCCATTTTGATCTTTCTTTCTCCTTTTCTCCTCGTTTTTTTCTTTTCTTTCGTTTATCGTTTTCCAGTGACATAGGCAAAAGGGACTTGCCCTAATTTGCATAGCATCCAGCGACAACTAAATAAGTCAACTGTCACTCAGCAAGGAGGAACTTCTATGTGACAGACGAAAGGAGATCCCGACACATTTATTCCTTTTCCGATTTTTTTTCTTCTCAGTTTGTTTTTTCTTATTATTTTTTATGCTTCTTTCATATTTCTTTCTTTTTGGTCCCTTCGACATGGTATAATATTTAGCAAGTGTGCTTCGCTAAACCAATTACAAGTTGTGCTTCCTTTCCTCATTAGGTTTTCCTTACTTCCAGCCTTATGCCACATCTAAGGTACGCTGAGAAAATCCCTATATAATTGCATGAATTTTATAAAGAAAGGATTTAATATTGCTCTGAAAAATCCTCTTTCCACAGTTATTTTTTATACTATGTTCTTAGAAGAAAGTCATTTAAAAAAGACCTTTCAAAAGACCTTTCGTATAAGAAATTAAATGGGCAGTTTCTAAGCACAATTCCGAATGTATGGGACACAAGTGAGGATCGAACTCACTGGGTTCTCCATATTTTCGGCCTTTTGCCACATGTAAGCAACGCTCAGAAAATCATCATTTATTCTTGCTTGTTTGCTTTATTTTTGGAATTCATTATTTCTCTCTTTATTTCTGTTTTTCTTCTTATCGCCTTTTCTTTCATCGTCTCTTCTTTCCTCTTTTTCTATTGCTTTCTCTCCCTTTTTCTTCCCTTCATTCCCTCTTATTTTTTCTATAATTTCCTTTGTCAGTTTTTCCTTCTTTCCTACACATCTGTCTTATTTTCTCTTTCTTGTTTGCCTACCCTTCTCTATTCATTTCCTTTCCTCTACTTTCATTTCAAATCTTGTATCGTCGTTCTTTCTTTCTTTCTTTTTTTCACGTTTTTTCCATCTTCTTGCTTGGTCAACTTAACCAAGATTGATTAGCAACATCAATAAATAACGCCTGTTAAAGAACCAATGGTAAGATAAAGAAAAATATTTGGTAAAGTCAACCAAGAGCTACTGGTAAGAATCACAAAGAATTCCTGATAAAGTCATATCAATCAAGAATATTTCTCAAAAATTCATCAAGACCATTTGATAAGTTCGATGAAAATATACAAAACAAACTACAAACGATTGACTGCATCAATAAAAAAATATCTGGTATAATCAATCAAGAATGCCTGATAAAATCGATCAAACATATTTAGTAAGATCAATAAAAAATGTTTGGTAGAATCAATCAAGAACAATTGGTAATATCAATAGAAATTGTCTGGTAAAATCAGTTAAAGAATTCTTGTTTGTTATTACGACATTTCGCCCAATACAAGTCTCGAGAGCCACCCAAGGCAGCAGCTAACAGTAAAAAAAACGGTAACGCTAAATGAGAAGCGTAATAAATAGAAAGAAATAAAAATTATGAGGATGACAAAAGAAAATGATTAAGCATTGACTTGAAGTGGACAAATGTTCAGGGAAGCAAACACGCGGAAGTATGTTGCACAAAGGAGCAGTTTTGGAGGGGAATGTGTTGATTGGAACTTAATTTTTGCATTAGAAATATGGAGGTAATTAGGATGATTCGACTCTTTGAATGTGGCATGGCGTGTTCTATCTGTAAAGATCTGAACTGGTGGAAGCAAAAAATGGAATACAGCTAAACATTTGCTATGAAAATAATGATTAACTAACGACAGGCTGGCAACTTTGCATTTGTGTGGAAGAGGTTGCAAAAAAGAAAATAAGTCATCACCCACAAGAACATGTAGACGATTTTGATCTATGTCAAGACTGGAAAGATTGAGCAGGGAAAGGGATATATTTGTTCGAAGTAGCAAAGCGGTTGTTGACTACTGTAACCAGGTAGGACAATCTAGCAGGTAACCGTAATGGACTGGTCCTCGTCGTAGTGGTAGGCAATAGACGTAGACAATAGGCGAAGACAATAAGAGTCGTCCTGTACCTTTACATCAGTCTGTATTTATGACTGACACCAGCCAATCATATTACAGTGAGGTTTACTATGTATTTAGAGATTCTTGATAAAATCCAAAGAAGAATCTGGAATCTGACATCTCAGCTTCAGTCACTTTCCCACCGCCGTAATGTAGACACAAGGGATATTACCTTGCTCGGGAGGAATTGAATTTAGAAAAGGTGATATAGGATAAAAGCTGAGGTGAAGAAGTTCACCTAGAAAAACTAACATTCGAATCTCTGGCATTCTATCTGAAATCGAACCCTGCCGAAAAGATTGGTCGAGTAATGTGTTTGTTTGTTTTTGGTTTTTTTTATGAGGGATAGACCCTCTCTCAAAACTGAACACATTTCTTGAAAAATCGTCTCTTAGTCTGTAGATGACTTCATTTTGATATTTTTAAAGCATGTAGGCCTTTTGCATGCTAAACGCTCGTACATTTTGTCCTGTGTCTGACTACGCAAAACCTTTTTTGTGCGAACAGCTAAACACGTCTTGTAGTTTGTTTTTTTTTTTGTTTTTGTTTTTTGTTTTTTGTTTTTTTAAGCATTTCACCCCAAGCAAGGCGGGAAGCCACTAGCACGTAAGGGATTACAGGAATATTTGGAGCAAGATCAGATAGGAGCGATAGAGGAAAGGATGAGGAGAAAGATAGTGGATAGATCAAGGCAACTGGAGATGTCGATTGACATTACATTTGAATAGCTGGAGATTATAGCTCTCAGGGAAACTGGAATAGGGAATGGAGTTCCACAGGCGAGAGGTGCGAGATATTAAGCTATTGGAGTGGAAGAGACGGCTACATTTAACAGTTTCAACAGTGAAAGGGTGAGAGCGGGATGCCAACCTCGTAGGGCGCTTGAATTCATGAAGTCTGGGAACCAGCGAATGCAGCTCCTCGGAGCAATTACCATGAAAGTATTTGTAAAAAAGACAGAGAGAGGCGACGGCGCGTCTGTGGGAGAGTGACTGTAGACGAGATGCCAGAGCAGGGCCAATTATATTGCATATCCGCTTCTGGAGCCTATCAAGAACCCCGAGGCAAACAGAAGGGGCACCAGACCATATATGGCAGCAATACTCCATGCAAGGGCGAATTGTTGATTTGTAGATCTGAAGGATCGATTCCGGGGAGAAAAATTTCCTGGCGCGGCACAGGGAGCCAACTTTCCTTGCGGTCGACGAAGCAATTGACTCAATGTATTTGTTCCATCTCAGGTCAGCAGTCAACGTGAGACCGAGCAGCCGCAGAGAGGTGCTCTCGAGAAGTTGAGCGTCAGACATTCTAATGGAGGGCAGGGAAGGATCTCTGTGGTGATTCCTTTCTAAATTCTAATCGATTAACCCCAATACATTTTTGTGTGCCTACTGTAACGCGATGGAAGGCAACGTCGTCTCACTGCACAATTTTCCAGTGTAACGTATTCGATCCTAATTTGTATTCTTTTATTTTTCCAGAAGATCAGCTGATTTAATAACTCTAAGAATGCCTACAGAAATGCGATTCTTAATAAATTCGACACACAGAGCAGTAAGTAAAAAATGGTCCTCACTGGGTGCCTCACAATATTTACTGTTTCAGACAAAGCTAAACACACACACACACACATATGATCGCATATACCGGCACTTTATCTCGCCACAATTATGACTGAATAGTGAGTTACCCCAGTCTGTTGGCCTTGTGCCACATCTAAGCTGCACTCAGAAAAACACTATATATAATTGTGTGTATTGGCACTCCGACGTGATGTAATGGTTAACAATCATGACTCGCTCGATCAATTACAACTGAGTAGTGAGTTCGATTCTCACTGGGTCTCATCTTTTCACAGTTTTATATATATTTCACAATTCATATATATATATATATATATATATATATATATATATATATATATATACTATTTACATTATTCGGACTATTGTGCTCATCGTTTCGGCCGTTGTACGCTCCGGCCTTCTTCAGGTGGTTTGACCCAAAGAGTGTAAGTTCAATACCTGGTTAAGGCGGTGGAGAACTTGGAAAGGGGAATTAACAGATCACTGATAACTGACATCCGTGAGACATGGCACGTGGAACTAGAACAGTCTACCCCAGTGAGCGAAATAAAGGGTTCAGTTCGACATTCCAGCCACCTGAAGAAGGCCAGAGCGTTGTAATAGATATGGCGACAAAGATGAGGACAGTAGTCCGAATAATGTAAATAGTGTACATAATACCTCACCTTAGAAATATAGACACACCCACCCACACCCACACACACACACACACACATATATATATATATATATATATATATATTCTCCTGATGATGGCCATGTTGGCCGAAACTAGTCGAGGAATCTAAATGAAATAATAATAAAAACGAAAGAATATTAATATACAACCCAGTGTGTCTGAAGATTTTAATTTTTTAATATTTTTTGTTGTTCTCTCACTCTCTCTCTCTCTCTCTCTCTCTCTCTCTCTATATATATATATATATATATATATATATATATATATATATGCATGTTTCATTAAAAACGACAGACAAGGTACTACGGTTTAGCTTTTTATTTAATTTTTCTTGTGTTCAAACAAAAGCTTTCTTTTCTGGACAAAGGGTGTGTAAGAACTGTCCAAATGTTTTATATTTCCGAGCGCTTAAAACTATAAAACATTTGGACAGTTTTTACAGTCTTTGTCCAGAAAAGAAATCTCTTGTTTGAACACAAGAAAAATTAAATATAAATCTTAACCGTAGTACCTTGTCTGACGTTTTTAATGAAACATGCATAAACGAAGGATTG
This sequence comes from Acanthosepion lycidas, assembly GCA_963932145.1. NCBI lineage: Eukaryota > Metazoa > Mollusca > Cephalopoda > Sepiida > Sepiidae > Acanthosepion > Acanthosepion lycidas. The sequence continues at coordinate 7,351,948 of OZ010599.1, read as the reverse complement.
CTGCCTACAACTATATATATATATATATATATATATATATATATATATATATATATATATATATATATATATATACTTTAGGTATATGACTTTTAATGTACGAAGCCACTAGAAACTCTCTAAAAAAGACCCTTTGTATAAGAAATTATTCCTAGCCTACAAGGTGATACGGGTTTCTAATGAAAATAGAACTAAAAAGAGTAAATGCACTAAGCAAAGGTGATTAATCAGAGACAATCCAACTTGAAATAATCTACATCGAGAGGCAATCATAATTGTCTGTCTGACTCAATAAGAGAAGAAAGGTTTTGTTGAAGTCACGACAGAAATTGTGACAAATGACGAATGATGAAAAACAATCGTGTTTTCACATTCAGAAAAGCTGACAAAACCATGAAAGATTGGTAACGTTAAAAGGTTTGAACTAAACATCTTAAATTCAGTAACAGCTTTAAAAAGACAAATTGTTCATAGACATTTCGCTAAAAGAAAGAATTATCTCCAAAAATACTCTGTAAGATTTTATTTTGCAAGTCAATGTTTTCACATTATAATTACTGTAATTTCCCGAAACTAATACGCATTTTTTTATTGTAAATTACAGGTGCAAGTATGTGTGCGTATTATAAATAGGTTTAAAGAAAGTTATTTTTTCGTTATTGATTTATAAGAATAAATACGTACTTATCTTCGTAGTCATCATGCAAACTCTGGGCTATGGATGTTCTCCTAATAGATATACCAAACCTCTCCATAAAAGAAAACACCAGTTTTTTTAATCTTTAAGTGTTTCCGGGATACATGGTTTTCAAAAATTCTTTTGCCTTCATCTTTGTCTCCTCAGTTCTCATGGAACAGCCACTTGCTTGTCTTTCTTTCACAAATTCAGCTAAACTTTTTTTTTCCATATCTAGACATTAAGTTTTTCTTCCTCTACATATAGCTTTGGCACGTGATTTATACTTTAGTTCATTTTTTATTCTTTCTCCATAAATGTATGTTAGCCTCATTTAACTCATATTCTCTGTCTCCTATTCTTTCTGTGCTAATACTATTACACGCACATTTTGTCGACATTTTGGCAGTAAAATAAAATGTTATATTTATCAGCAAAATTGCATGGTAATTTTTAACATTATTTTAGCCGCTTAGCTTTGATTTTATTCTTAATCTCAAGGTTGACAAAATGTCTTTGTAAATAAAAAAAAAAGTGTCAAAATTTATAGGTGCATATAGATAGGTAGATATAGTTCTTGTTTTTTTTGGGGAGGTATCATTTTTGGAGAAATTATGGTAATTCAAAATTTAGATAAAACAACATATCCCAAGTTGAACTACTGCTCAAATTTAAAATTGCTAATTTCTTAATTTGGCTAATATCTAATCTTCAAATCTCTTCTCTAAATCTCCATTGTAATACATTGTAAGTTGCTTGGTGTTTTCAGGGGTAAGACTTTCACATTATTGAGTAAATGTTTATATTAAGAAAATGAACATTCATCTATGCTGGTAACATGCATCCATATGACTGCATTTGCAATCTGTTCCAGAAGAGGAAATCTACTCTTATTTGCATTCCAAAATTTAAATTTCTTTTAGAATGGTGATGATGATGCAATTTGCACTATAACTCACAAGTTTTGATGGCATTTTGGCTGTAAAATAAAATGTTATATTTATTGGGAAAACCGCGTTGGTAATTTCCAACATTATTTTAGCCGCTAAGTTTTGATTTTATTCTTAATGTCAAAGTCGACAAAATGTCCTCGTAATTATTATTATTATTTTTTTTTAAATTTATAGATGCGTATTATACATAGGGATAGGTACATTTCTTAATTTTGTTATCATTTGTTGGGGTGAGTATTATTTATGGGGGCGTATTATTTTCGAGAAATTACGGTATAATGAACCATCTGATGCTGGCAAAATTTACACGATATACTTAAATTAAATATTAATAGTTCTACTGGACATAAATTGGGGGATAGTTTTTTCTGTTGTTATCAACTAGTAAACTGATCCCTCCTCCTGAATGTCAGATTTTATTATGCAATTTTTGATTTTTGATTTTTTTTTTTTTTTGGTACAATATAATTAGTATTAGCCAACTGATGTTGGCAAAATTTTAAAGACATATTTGCATTAAATATTAGGAACGGTAGCACCTGTTAGGGTCCCAGCTATGGATAAATAGTGAACCCCCAAATAAAAATCAACAGTATATTTTTTTTTTTTATATAAAATGAGCAACAATAGATTTTATGATCTACAAAAAAAAAGCATAAATTTATCCTGAAATAACCCATAGAGGTGTTGATATGCGGCTGAACAAAATCAACCAACCAACCAAACAACCATTGAATATTAATATTTCTGTTGGACATAAAGTGGGGGATCTGTTCACTATTGTAATTAAGTAATAAATTGGTCTCTCCGAATTATTACATGATGCAAGATTTTACGATGGGAATCAATATTTTCACAATAAAACTGATATTAATCAGTGTTGGCAGAATTTTCAAAATATATTTGCATTAAATGTTAATATGGTGTGCGGGTGGTGCAATGGCGAGCGATTCGGAACGAGAATTCGAAGATCAAGTCTCATTCCAGGCTATTATAATGACATTCACTTTTGCGCAAATACCCGGGGGAAATGGTATGGAATCACCCTCTACTAGCAATGAATTAAATAGGACAGCTTGGGCTCTTCAGCCTTGGATGGCTACCAGTCTAGGAGAAGGACAACTCTGAATCCCATGTCGTACATAATACGCAGACAATAAAGGGATAGTGGGGAATACATGCATTTACATTCCCGTTATTGATAGAAATACTAATATTAATTTCTAGTGGACATAAACTGGGGGATCAGTTTTCTATTGTTATTAAGCAGTAAATTGGTGCCGCGCCCCGAATTATATTATTACAGTAATTCCCATATATAATACGCATTTTTTTCTAAAAAATAATAAGCAAAATCAGGGTGCGTATTATGCACAGCTACAAAAAAAAATCTTTAAAAAAATTGCCGTAAAATAAAATAAGAATTATCATTAAACTAAATTAGAATAATCTCTATATATAAAAGGCAGGATTTGTGTGTGTGTGTGTGTGTGTGTGTGTGTGTGTGTAACGAATGCACGGCCGCAATTTTCGACGGATTTGCACCAAAATTTACATGCACATGCTCCAAGTTAGCGAGAAGGCCAAGACCGACTTTGCATTTCCCAACTCCCATCGATAATGGAAATAATCGATTTTTTCATGCTTCTACGGCAGTTTTCATGTAGTTTGCGTCCATTTTCTACTGGCCAGAGTGAGAGCCTATAGCTGGCTGCCACGAATAGGCAGGAAGATTCTATTGGCCAGCGTGAGAGCCAACAGCTGACTGACGTGAATGTTAACTAGCATGCGAGCATGCCAAAAAAATCGATAGCTAAATTCGTCACAAGTGGGAAAAATTTAAATCTGCATGGCACTTTACTCCAATTGGCTTATTCGCTTGCTTAAACTTAACGTTGATTCTGATTCCGCAGAACTGGGTTGGGTGTGAAAAAGTATTTGTTGTTAACATTCTTTTTTCGTTCGGTTTTTGCAGTTGCGAGTCCTTTTTTTAAAGCTGATCGTTTTGTGTTCATTTTGTTTAGTTCTTTTTTCGTAACAGATTTCATGTTTAGTATAGAGCTTAGAAAAAATCCGCAGTGTGAGATAGGCAAGAAGTAAGGCATGTAGTAGCATCAGCACGGCAAAGGGCACTCCTTTAAAGGCGAGGAAGGGCAAAAATATTTTAAGTCAAGTGATAGCGATTGTTGTATGAGTTGAATGATTTTTAAACCAAGCACGGGCAACGCCCGGCCATGCTGCTAGTATTATTCTATTTTAAAACCATGTTTTTAAATAAGAACAGGAAATGCTGGCCGTAATGAAATTGGAGAGGTACAATTTATAGGGTTTGATTACCAAACAAGGGGTGAGTATTATGTATGAGTAGATGTTTTCCCACACTTTCAGCTCAATTTTAGGGGTGCGTATTATGGATGAAGGCGTATTATACATGGGGAATTACAGTATATTATATTTGAGTGTTTATGACAGTCAGGAAAGTGCATGTTAAGTCGTTGAATGTGTAATGTGTGACTCACTTTAGATGATGCCGAGGTGAACTCCAAGAAAGTCAAGTGTATTTAGCTTGACAAATGACCTTCTTGTCATCAACTCATTGGTTGACCTCGGCAGGTGAATAGGTGATCGATCTATCTGCGCCTGAATTGTGCGTGTGGGAAAGAACCTTATGGTCGATACGTTAAAGACCCTACCCGAAAAGGACTCCTTCTGCCATGAAGATGTAGGGTCAACCCTCAGTGTAGGCCCCCAAATGAACTCACCCACTGGCCGACGGTGATGAAGGAAGTCGGGAATGAGACAAATTTGTAGAGATCCTGTTGCGTATTTTCGTTGTAATTTGGTTTGGTTTGGGTTTTTTTACGGCATATCAACACCTCAATGGGTTATTTAATTCCGACAAGTTTTTTTATTGCTGGTAATATTTTTTTTTTTCAAAAATTTGGCATTAAAACCTATTTTTACACCTTCATAGTGTTCTGACCCCAGTTTGGGGGTTAACTATTTACCCATATTTGGGACTCTAACAGGTGATATTACCCCGTTTCCTCCTTGCTTTGGATGTAGTTTATCGTCTTACCCAAGATGCGGACGGGTTTGCGGGTTAAGTATTTGCCCATAGCTGGAACCCCTAACAGGTAGTACCACCTCGGGTCAGGGTGGACCTGAGAACACCAGCAATTAAGAGGTGGTTCCACGCTCCTCAAAACCTCCTGATCAGAAGCCTTGCTGCTGGACTTAGTTTATCGTCATACCCAGGGCGCCTCATTTGGGGGTGTCTTATCCGTTTGCAGTGGTGCAGTCGGCATGTTCTGAAACCCCAGCCGAAAGGGCAGCTCATTGTAATATTCGACGATATTAAATGTATCAATTTAATGACGTTTGTTTTGATGTCAGGTAAACATGAAGGAACTGTCAATGATTGAGACAAACAAGAAATAATCGTGAATAGAATAATCAAATGTGCAACAGCATAAGAAGTAAAAAAGATAAAGAATAGTAATGAAAAAGAAGGGAATGGAAAATGAGAAAGACTAAAAAGAAAACAAGCAAAATAAAAAGAAGAGAAAATGGCTGAAGGAAGAAGAAAAAGGGAGGGGAAAGATAAGAAAAAGAGAGTGGGGGGTGGAGAAAGAATATAAAATGAAAGGAAAAGACTCCTGAAGAATAAGAATAAAAAAAACAAAAAAAAACAAAGCACATGGCATAAAATAAAAAAGGAGAGGGAAAAGAGAAAAATGATTAAAACAATCATTTCACCCCAAGCAAGGCAATAAAGCCACTAAGACGCACAGGGATTCTGAATGTGAAAAGATATGAGAACAATAACATTATCAAGGAGCGAAAACAATAAAAGAACAGGAATTAAGAAGACAGGATATAACGATTAACATTGAATTTAAATCTTTGAAGATGAAAATTTACCGAAAAGCAAGAAGCCAGAAAAGAGTTCCACAGGTGAAAAGAAGAAACTGTTAGCATAGAACTTACGGTTGCATGTAGCAATTTCAACTGTAAAATAAAACCAGTCGGCCAATCTAGTAGTGCGCTTAAATACATAAAGTCTAGGCACCGTAGAAGAAATTTCCTCGGAAGAATTACAATGACCAGATTTAAAGCTTGGAAAACGGTGTAAAAAGAATCCGAAGAGAAAAAGAAAAAAATTAAGGAGAAATGAAAATGAATGATAAAGAAAGGAAATTGAAGGAAAAGAAAGAAAAGAAAGAGAATGAAAAAGTAAGAGAGAAAATGAGAGCGACGAAAAATGCAATAAACAAAAAATGTTAATGGAAAGAAAATTTTTTAAAATGGCGATAGGAAAGAAAATACAAATTTATTGCTGGTAATAATTTTTACAAAGTATTCGTGGTATTAAAACCTATATTTACACTTTCATAGTGTTTTGACCCCAGTTTGGGAGTTAAGTATTTGCCCATAGCTGGGACCCTAACAGGTGCTACTACCCCGAGTCAGGGTGGAACTGGGAACACCAGCAATTAAGAGGTGGTTCCGCGCTCCTCAAAACCTCCTGATATGAGGCCTTGCTGTTGGATGTAGTTTATCATCTTACCCAGAACGCCGGATGTAGTTTAGCGTCTTACCGAGGACGGAAAAGAATGAAAGAGAAATGAAAAAGAATAATAATGAAAAAAAGGTAAAGAAAATAAAAAACAACAATAAAAAAAAAAGTGAAAAAGAATGAAAGTTCTCAGAAGCGTAAAATAAGCAATCCAACAGTGAAAGAAAGAAGGAAAATATAAAGGCGATAAGGACGAAAAGAAAAAGGCGATTTACTTGACCGCCTCCCACTCCCATGGAGTCAAGTTGTGGCACAAGGTCGGTTTAACGTGGGCAACTCGAACGGATATACTCAGTCTAATGACAAAAATTCCCCGAACCCCCGCAACCGTTGGTTGCACTGGCCTTGGTCAAAGCATCGATCCTTCTCTCTAGTGCAATGGGAAGGTGCAGCCTCGGGCAACTGTCCCCACGGCTGGGCACCTCACAGTGTGATTTTTTTTCAGATGCGCCTCTGTTCCCCCGACATAGCCGCAAATGTGTCGCATGATAAATAAAACTTACCGATCTGTCCCAGGTAAGTACATTTACTTGACCCCCCCCCACACACACACACACACTGAGTCAGCTTGTGACACAAGGTCAGTTTTTAACGTAGGGACCCTAGTGTTTTCACTCGGACCGCTGGTCCAAGCTGGTCATAGCTTGTCCAAGCTGGTTAGAGCTAGTCTAAGCTAGTCATAGCGGTCTTGGCTAGTCATAGAAAAAGAATGAAAAAGAGAAATCAGGGAAGAGAAAGGCGAAAAGATAAGAAAAAGTAAAGGAGAGAAGGGCAGAGAAAACAAAAAGATAGAAGGAATATAAAAAGAAAGGAAAAGAAATGAAAAATAAAACAGAAGAAAAAGAAGAGAATAAAAAAAAAACAGAATGAAAATACGAATGAAATAATATAGAGAAAATTACGAATGAAATAATATAGAGAAAATTGCGAATGAATGGCATTTTTTTCAATGAAAACATCTTACATTTTTTTAATATGAATGACAGACAAGCGCTTGGGATCCTGGTGTTCTTGGCGGATATGAAAATCTATTGAAAATTGTAACGACATCTAATTCCCCAATTATTTCAAGACGATTGGATTCAGTCCCAGCATGCAAATCTTCATCAAATATATAAACAAATGTCAAGTTCGACAACGCTGGGATTCTGTTCATCTAAACCGGCCGAGGCATATTCCATTTTGTCGGTTCTACAAGTCGCAGAGGAGGGGGGGAGGGAGAAATGAATGCGTGCTAGGGTAAAAGCAATAATGGGTGATACTGCGCAACCAATTCCCTGTAGTCGTGAATTATTCCGCTCCTATAACAACAGAAACTTTGAACGATTTTGTTTGATATTCCAACGTAATATTCCACTGATATCCTACAAAGAGCGTGTGGAAAGGAAGATCAATAAGTCCTAAGACGCAAGACGAAGACGTAGCTATTACCCGAATTTGGGACTGAAATTTTCACTGTATAATATTTTATGTCAGTCAGGCAGTTATGTGCCATGAGTGATACACGCGAGGCAGATTTTTCCCGCAGTAGGTTACCACTTTTTTTCAGTAGACCAGTTGCCATCCAAGGCTATAGAACCCGGTCTGTCCTGCTATTTAGCCATAGCTGGGGGGAAAAGAAGAGGATTCATAACTTTCCCAAGGGTCAGTCCGTTATGTGCCATGCGTGATACACGCTTAGGCGATCATGACTGACAAGGTAGATATTTTCCTGCAGTAGGTAGCCATTCCTTTCTGCAGTACACCAGTTGCCATCCAAGTCTATAGAACCAGGTCTGTCCTGCTATTTACACATAGCTGGAGGAAGAATAAGAGGATCCATAGTTTTCCAATGAATGTAATGGATTCGAGTAGAATTCGAACTCGGCTCTCCGATTCCCCAATCCGAGCCGCTATCCATTACTCCACCGTGTGAACATTCGTGTCCCTTCAGATTGTGGGCGATCTTGGCTCTTTCCTGTCCTTTGTACCGATCATTAAGTTCGTAGGGAGACCACAAGTAGTAATATTGTTTTCTGGGCAATAACCCGGGGGTAGATGGATTCATGCCTTTCCCAAGAGTATTAGTGCTTAAGTGAGCGTAATGAACTCCAATCGCTATCCATTACTCCACATGTCTCCTTTGTAGCTCTTAGTAAATGTTGTCTTTTCACTCTCCAAATCCCTCTCCTGCCAACCATTTACACAAGCTTGTTTTTCTTCTTTTTATATGTGCCGGCTGATTTCATGGCGTTGGCGAACATGGTTATCCACATCTTCCTTCCCTTTATAACTCTTAGCAATTTTGTCTTTTTGCTATCTATCCTAATCCATGTTCTACCATCTGTTGACACAAGCTTGTTTGGTAGGCTAAGCAATGCTTTCCTCTGCCACTCTTGACTTTAATACGCCCTGTCAGTGTCGAATTTTCTAAACCCTCTTTTCTCATTATGGGACCTAGAAATTTCAGTTCTCTCTTTCTGATGTTAAGTATAAGTGTCATTTTTGTTTCCATTTTCTCTAAACCTTTGTCATTATCCACATGTTTAACCAATACTGTCCTCAGCATCCTTCTGTAGAACCTCATTTCTATTGCCTCAAGGGTCTTTTTCATCTGTGTGGAGATTATCCAACATTCACTGGCATATAGGAGGACAGTTATTGTATAAGAGTTCAGTGCTCTTTTCTTCAATTCAAAAGGAAATTTTCCTGACTCTGTCTAATATACGTTTAAATATATTTATATACACTTTAAAACAAAAAACTGCACAACTTCAAACGCTTTTGTTTACTTTCTTTCCTCTTACTTTCTCAGGCTCCTACATTGCCTTGACTTCGGATACTTTTGCATCTGCAGTAACCACGTTTGCGAAGTTGATTTGCAGGCTTGAAAAGATGGTGGATATATTCAATAAATATAGAATCTCTATTCTTCACACACAGACACCCACACAGACACCCACACAGACACATATACAGACAGACATACACATATACACGCACACACATATATGCGCATAGATACACACAGAGACGTTATTTTATAAATATCATTTATTTATCTAAATGCACTGATTTTTTTTTTTTTTTTTTTTTTTTTTTGGCCGGTAAATGTAATTAATACCGTTTAATAAAAAAACAGAGCATTTACTGAAATAATTTATATCTATAAAAATAAATTATTAACGGAATATATATATATATAATTTAAAAATAAATTATTAACGGAATATATATATATATATACATATATATATATATATATATATATATATATATATATATATATATATATATATATATAAAGAATATAGTCTTAAGGTGTGCTATATTTATGGAATAAAGTGCTCAATATCAGAGATAGAGCGTGTGTAAATATAAAAGTGAACATAGAAGTCGACACTTAGAGGCGACAATCTGTTTCATGCTATATGCAATCGTCAGTCCACATATGCTGTTATTTTTCTCGGCTATTTATATATATACGGGTTAGTGGTGCATTGTGGGTATTCTATTATGGCGGTTATTTTACCGGAAGTCGTTTGTTTATTTATTTGGGTCAAATTATATGTATATATATATATATATATATATATATATATATAAGGTGTCGAGCATAGAGTGCTGGTTCTAATAAAATAGTACTTGAATTATACAGTGCATGAAACTCTGAGTAGTGCTACCGGTGAGGAATAATATGTACATTAATATATATATTAATGTACAATTAATACATATATATATATACATATATATATATATATTAATGTACATATTAATATGTATAATACATATATATATATATATATATATATATATATATATATATATATATATATATATATATATATATATATTAATATGTATAATACATATATATGTATATTAATGTACATATTATTCCTCACCGGTAGCACTACTCGAAGTTTCATGCACTGTATAATACAAGTACTATTATATATATATATATATATATATATATATATATATATATATATATATGTGTGTGTGTGTGTGTGTGTGTGTGTGTGTGTGTGTGTGTGGTAAACATATCTGGAAGCGAAAATGTATTGAAAGTGCCTTAAATGTTTCGTTCCTATAACTTCAGCGTTCCTCCTCGGCCCATAATTGTGACCGAAGTTTTTAAATATATATATATATATATATATATATATATATATATATATATATATATATATATATATATATCTTAGGTAATCAAATGTCAAATGGAAAAAATTCCATCTGACGGGTTTTGTCCTCGAACTAAAGTAATATTTTTATTGAGGGAATTATATATATATATATATTGAATAAAAAACGGACCACTTTAAGGTTCCATGTAATAAATTATTTCACCACAGCCCTTTTAAATTCCCCCAATAAAATATTACTTTAGTTCGATGAAGTCCTTTTTGAGGACAAAACGCGTTACATGGAAATTTTTCCTTTTGTCATTTGATTACGTAATATATATATATATAGAGAGAGAGAGTTCGAATTCCATGAAAGGTATGAATCCACCTGTTCTCCCCAGCTCTGTGTGAGTAAATAGCGGGACAGACTGTTGCAACCGGTCTAAGAGAAGGATAATTTAGAATTCCAAACCAGCAGAGGTTTGTTTGTATTCTGCACAAGCATTCACTACTATAAACAAATGATTTGTGCGCGTAGTCTGGCTAGGAACTGAGTTGCTTGACCCTCATAATCGACAGCAGAGGCTAGTATATATAGAAGTAAACTGCAAAGACAACATATTGTCTTTGTAATTTAGAGATGATCTTAAGAAAGTTCGAAGTACGGCATTTTCCTTGATGAATTTCATCTTAGCACCAAAAAACGAATAAGACAACTGGAAAAGATCAGTATAAAAATAAGTTGACTCAATGTGTCTATATTATTCAAAGAAACATATTTGAATGAAGATATGCTACCTAAATACATACACGCACACACATACATACACACACACATACACACACATACACGCATACATATATGGATTCTTCTCCTGTAGAAAATATTTTATGCCTTTAAAAGATTTTATTAGTCATTTCACTGACATGGCAGCCATGATGGCCTTTCCTGTTACCAAATATCTTCGACAAATGAATATTTTTCGGTAGAGAGCCGATCTCGAGAGAATGCTTATTGCACACGCTTAAGTGGATTCATTCGGTGTTACTTGTTTTCGACAGAATAATATTGCAAAAAGGAAAAAAATCGATGGGGTGTCTTTATCATCTTCTTGCGTTTCTGCAGAACGTCAAAGTCAAGTGATAGTGCCACACGCCATCGACAGACCATATATATATATATATATATATATATATATATATATATATATATATATATATATATATATATTTGCACAGATATATATATATATATATATTTATATATATATATATATATTTTCACACACACATATGTACACAAACAGATATACAAATATTTGCACGCACACACACATATATATATATATATATGTGTGTGTGTGTGTATGTATGTATGTATATATAATAAAATTATAGTTTTAAGGTGTGGTATATTTACGGATAAAAGTCCTCAGTATCAAAGTTAGAGCGTACGTAAATATAAAAGTGGACACTAATAGCCAACACTAATACACACACACACATACACACACACATATATATATATATGTGTGTGTATATATATATTTGCACACACATATATATACACAAACAGATATAAATATATTATATATATATATATATATATATATATATATATATATATATATATATGTATATATAGGTATGTATATATATACACACACACACACATGCATATATATATATATATATATATATATATATATATATATATATATATATATATATATATAATAAAAACATAGTTTTAAGGTGCAGTATATTTACGGATAAAAGTCCCCAGTATCAAAGCTAGAGCGTATGTGAATATAAAAGTGGACACCAATAGCCAACACTAATACACACACGCGCGCGTGTGTGTGTGTGTGTGTTTATGTATGGATGGATGTAAATAAGTGATGGATTTTTATGTATTAATACGATTATTATTTGCCACGAATGATGGCCGCCTCAAGGCGGTGTAATGGTGAGTTCGATCCTTACTTTCGGCCTTGTCTGCATCTTAGCTACGCTTGGAAAATCGCTATATTATGATTTCGCGAATATTCCACCGGTAAATGAAAATAAGTCATTATCCTTTTTAATAAACAAAACGGAGCGTCTTCTCAATTTTTGGCTTCATTAGAAATAATATATATATATATATATATATATATATATATATATATATATATATATATATTGAAAATACATTGATACATTTTCATGAAAATAATCGACATAAAATTCTTGAAGTTATCCATATTAAAAATGAAGGATGAAATCAACTTCATATATATATATATGACCCCTGAGAGACGCCTGCATTGACAGACAAGGCTCGAGAGGATTAGCCTTAATAACCACCTGTTAGGAAGGATTTTGTAATCATGAAGACCCTTCCGGTAATTCCATAACTGGAGAGCTTGTGTAGTAAGTCTTCGTGCCACACCTTGACGAAAGCCTTTGAGATATCAAGTGCTATGGTCCTTCAGGTGTTTTTGTCGTCAAGGGACTCACTTATTCTGTGAGTGGTGTTAGTTAGGCCGTCGGCTGTGGATCTGGTCGACCGAAACTCATACTGCTCGTCGCTGAAAAGGTTATATCGCTGATATATATATATATATTATATATATATATATATATATATATATATATATATATATATATGTATATATATATATATATACACTCCTGATCAAAATCTTCATACCAGATACAAAAGGGTTAAAAAATATATAAAATACTGTTACTTTAATCGAAATATATTTGCGAAGCATTTACATTTAATTGGAAAATGTTGTTTATCAACAAACAAGTGAAAATTTTAAGCTTTTAATTAATTTAAACGAACATTGAAAAAAGGATTTGAAAAAAAATTACTGGACAAAAATTTTAGAACTAGTCAGTGTGCTCAAACTTCAGGCGTGTAGACATCTACATAGCTCATTTCCTGTATTAAATTTCAGATTTTAAAATGGCGAAGGGTAAAATTTAAAAAAATTCGAACAGGGCAGGATTGTTAAAATTAAAATATATGGTCTTTCGCAACGAGCCATTGCAAATGATATTGACCGTAGAAGAACTGTCATTGCTAACTTCATTAAAAATCTCGATGCGTAATCTTGTAAAAAGTCAAGTGGTCGCCCCAATAAAATTTCACCATCTCTGTTTGGAGATGGATGGCAAAGGATGTTTATAAACATGAATCACAATTTGAAACTGTGGATGCTCTTCATGCTGCAGATTATGCATCCTGGGCGATCATCCCAAGCACCCTCATGCAGATGATAATAATGAGTATGCCAAAGCGAATTTTCAATGTAATTCTCAAAAAAATGGAGGATATACTGAGAATTAAATTGTCATTGTGAGTTATTTGTTCTGTATTTGCTACTTTTATTTACATGGTCTTTTGTATCTGGTCTTAAGATTTTGACCAGGTATATATATATATATATATATATATATATATATATATATATATATATATATATATATATATATATATATATATATATATGCTGAAACGGGAGTGATAACAGCAATGAAGATTATCACAGTAGTTCGCATGTAAATAGTGTAGATAAAGGTTGACCTGTCATAAGATCTCCCGAAGTGTCGAATAAAATGAAATTCGAGGCCCTTTTCTGAAAGAAATTAGGGCAAAAAAAGTTAAAATAATTATACATGATTACTATTCATTAATGATTATACATAAGTCTCGATGATTTAGTGCTAACGAATAAAAAAAGCAGGCACAGTGGAGTAATGGATAGCGACTCGGACTGTGGAATCGGAGAGCCGAGTTCGAATTCCAGTTGAAATCCATTACATTCACTTACGTGCTAATACCCATGGTAAAAGTATAAATCCTCTTCTTCTCCCCCCAGCTATGGGTAAATAGTAGGACAGATCGGGCTCTAGAGTCTTGGATGGCAACTGGTCCATCGCAGAAAGAGATGGCAACCTACTACAGGAAATAAATCTGCCTTGTCAGTCATGTATCGAAAGATACATGATTGCCTAAGCGTGTATCACGCATGGCACATAACTGACTGACTTTCCAGTCGAATTCATTACATTCACTTACGTGCTAATACCCTTGGGAAAGGTATGAATACTCTTCTTTACCCTACCTTCCAGCTATAGGTAAATAGCAGGACAGACCGGGTTCTGTAGCCTTGGATGGCAACTGGTCCATCGTAGAAAGAAATGCCAACCTACTACGGAAAAAAAATCTGCCTCGTCAGTCATGTATCGAACATGATCGCCTACATGATCGAAAGATACATGATCGCCTACTACGTCACGCATGGCATATAACTGACTGAATGATAAAATATATTTTTATTTTATCATTAGTCTTTCTTCCTTTCTTTCCTTCTTTCTTTCTTCCTTACTTTCTATCGTTCTTTCTTTCATTCTTTCTTTCTTCTTTTTTATTTTTCTTTCTTTCTTTCTTTCCTTTCTTTCTTTCATTCTTTTTTTTTCTTTCTTTCATTTTGTCTATTTTTCTTTCTCCTTCAGGTCGTTCTTTCTTTCTTTTGCCCTTTCTTTCTATCTTCTATTATCTTTCTTTCTTCATCTTTCTTATTTTTCTTCTTTTTTTTTTTCCTTTCTTGATGCCTTTATTCATTGAGACCCCTTATTTATTTATTTATTTATTTATTTCACTTCTTTATCCAATTATTCCAGTTTTGCTTCCTTCCTTTTTTTTCTTCTATAATTAATTTATTTCATTCTTTTTTCATTCAGCACCAATTCCCGTACTATCACCGAAGTTAAGCAACGTCGAGACTGATCAGTACCGAGTGTGGTGACCGCTTGGCAATACTAGGTCTTGTAACCTTGGTTTAATGAATAATGGCTTGGAATTGTAAATCGAAGACCCGACTTCCAATTCCATTGGGGTTCGTAATATTCACTTACGCACAAATGCCCTTCAGAAAGGTATGAATCCACCTTTTCTCCTTGGGTTAATTAGTAAAACTAGTATAACTAAATCATTATTATCTAAAAAACATTTTACAATTTCAAAATATTTTCTGGCTTTAAATAACCTGCAATGGGTTGATCAACCGTAGAAAACGATTGTTAACAGTCTTATATTCATGCCAATCGCGCTCATACACGTGCATTTTCTGATTTTGGGTTTTTTTTTTTTAATCGCTTCATCAAAAGAGCCGCCATTGCAGGTAGGTAAAAATAACTTCAAATAATCGATTGTAATCTTCTTTCCCATGATAATTAATGTAGGATGTTCGATCAAGATTATCTGACAACCCCAACCCCCACCCCGCATTAACAGAAGCGAACTGAAAAAAGTAAAACTCGCAAAAATCAACAACAACAACAACAAAGAAAATGTTGTTGCGTTTTTGTGGAAAAATGGTTTCGCGTAAATTCATATTTATTATTTAATATGAAGAATGTGCAAACATCCCGATACAAATATATGTATCTACAAAGAAAACATTAATAAAAGAAGTGACAAGACGAAAACTTTTTATACCAACTCGTTTTGTTCGGGGAGGGACTTTATCAAAGAAGATGCCAACATTTTATTTAGGTATGTATCTACATACACACATACACACATACACACAGATTAAACGCTCTAAAATATTCGAATATCTCTCGGTGTCAGGGAATATGAAAACTGTGGAAGACCGTAAGTGATATAAATTTCGGGCATTTTGTTTAAACGAAAGTGAAATAATATTATTGCCATTGTTGCCGTTGTTGGTGTTGCTGTTTGCGACACGTCACTTAAGGTCCTCCATAGTTTTGCTTTCTTCATGTACAGATAAACACATATTAGCAATAATTTCCCCGACGATGTTTTTGGAGAGCAAATACTTTGAAGGATTTAGAAAAATAACGCAAACAATCATCCTGATAGAAACAAAACTAAAAGTATCGTTAATTCA
>OZ010599.1:7310710-7330710 GCA_963932145.1 Acanthosepion lycidas | reverse complement strand
GTATATATCTATATGTATATATATATATATATATATATATATATATATATGTATGTATGTATGTATTAAAATTTGCTTCACTTATGCAGACATAGATAGATAGATAGATAGATAGATAGATAGATTTTTATTTTGTCATGGTCATTTCATATAGACAGAAACCAAGCAAAGTCATAATAACTTATAATGTTGAATGCTTTAAAACGAGAGTCACGTAGTGCAAGTCAGTGTTTTTATCTCGTAGTTGCAACCTTTTCAGTGTCTTTGTTTCAATGAAATGAAGTTCCACCTACACAACCGAAATACTGGCTTGGTTAATGTGTCAACATAAATAAGTTTCATTATTTTATTTACGCAACTATCGATTGATCGATCCATCGATCTGGCGATCTTTTGCACCTATTGTCGTCATCAGCTTATATATTTAGACATCTAAAAGCCATCCTTTTAGCTGGCTCTTTGAATATTAATCTCTTAAGTATGATCATTGAAATGACACACACACACATATATATATATATATATATATATATATATATATATATATATATATATATATGTATTCGTGCTTAAGTGCATATCTGTCCGCAGCCTATTAATGAATAACGCATTTTACAAAATAAATATTCATTTGACAACATTACCCCCTTCCTTGTCAACACACTTAACCACAAGCGTGTTATGGCACCTGATCATTATTGTTGGTCTTTCCTATACACACAGATGTATATTTTAATCGATCTCACCCCATGCAAGACACTAAAGTCACTAAAACGCAAGGGGTTATTGGGTTTGGATGAATTAGAAACAAAAACTTTGCTAATGAGCGAGAACAAAGTGAGTAATCAAGAGGACAGTATATTGCGATTGATATTGCATTTTAATTTTTGCAGAATAAAGTTGACTGGAAACCATGGAGCCAGAAGAGTGTTGCGAAAGAATAAACTGTCAGCATAGAACTTACGACTACATCTAGCCGGCTCTACTGTAAATTGATGATATCTCAATGACAGTCTAGTGCTGCACTGAAGTCTAGGTACCATAGCGAAAAGCTCATACCAACAATTACCATGAAAGTATTTATAAGAAAAAAAGGCACAAAGCCAGGACACCAGATCCGGACCAATAATATTGCTGATTCTTCTTTGAATCTTATTACAGAGCTCCAGATAAACAGCAGGGACACTGGACCATATATTCTAATCATGGACGAATGATAGATATGCAAGATAAATTCTGGAGAGAAAAATTTGTCTCACCCGACACATTGAACCGAATATTTTAGCAGCTGACTTAACAATGGATTCAATATAGTCTTTCCATTTCATGTCAGCTGAGATCATTAGTCTGAGAATGTGCAATGAATCCCTTTCCTGGAGGATAAAATCAGTAAAAGGTGGACGATATTGATTGATCAAAGACCCAATGGGTTTGTGATCAATGTGGCTGTGGCATAAATTTGAACAGAAATAGGAAACCCAACTCGTATCATACACATTGTTTGATATCACTAGGCAAGGGGATATTGTTTGTCAGCAGCAATAGAGCTTTTAAAAGCCTTTCTAGTTTTAAGAGTCATTGAAGATACCATGAGCGGGCATCGGCAGGAGATGCATAGTTATGGAGTAAGGATGGTTATCCTCGTAATCGAGTGGACGGCTATGGGATTGATAGATTTGATACAAAAAAGGTGAATCGCCAAATATTTTAATGAATTTTGATGTGGCGCTGAAAATGGCAATCGGTTCAGTCATCCGGTAAGCACTTTTGATTGATTGTTTTATGACATATCAAAACCTCAGTGAGTCATTTAATGACAACAAATTTTTTAAATAGATTCATAGCGATAGTTTGGTAAAAAAGGTGTGTATGTATACATATATATATATGAACCATTTTTCAATTACTCATATTTCTGAGCACAATCCAACTTCTTTTAGGAAATTTACAATCTTGGATGGTTTTATTTTCGTAATTTTTTTTTTAAATTACTCACCTTCTGACCTGGCATCTCGGCTTCAGTCATTTTCCCGCCACTGCAACTTAGCTTCCATTTTCTATGTATATTTTTATGGTAATTGTTCTGGAGAGGTTTCCTCTTTGGTACCTAGACTTTATGAATTTAAATGTAGTGCTAGATTGGCAGCTAGGTCTCATCATTTTAAAATAAAAATGGCTATATGTAGTCATACGTTCTATGTTAACTGTATTTCTTCTTTCGCACTTCTCGCTTGTGAAATTCTTTTCCGGCTTCTTGAGATTCATTCAACTTTGAAAAATTTCTTGATTGATTCGTTTTCTACGGCTTATCAACCTTTTACAGGTTATTTAATAACAGGAAATATTTTTAGAGTGTAAGAATTATTTTAGATAATAATAGTTTAATGATACCCATAGCTGAGGGGAGTAGATGTGGGTTCATTAGGTTCAAAAGGGTATTTGTGCGTAAGAGAATATAACAAACCCAACGGGAATTGGAACTGTGCTCTCCGATTAATAATTTAGAGCCATTACCCATTACACCACCCGCACATCCAAGCTTATAGCAGCTGATATTCCCAATCAGTCACCCATCTAGTTACTGACCAGATTCAACGTTGCTTAATTTCGGTGATCATTCAGGAACTGGTGTTTTAATTTAAAGCCTTCAAAAATTTTAATGCAATGCCAATCGTTATATTTTGTTTTCTTAATATCTGTTCTTTTATTGTCCTCTTTCGTTAATATTGATTTTCTTTTTCTCTTATTCTTTCACGGTCAATAACCCCTTGCATGTTAGCGGCTTTATTACCTAGGTAGGGATGAAATTATTAAAATAATAATAATAAATATTTTACTCAACCGATAAGTCATTCAACCAACATTTTTAACTACATAAGTAAGTATCAACAACCAGCTACCAATCGATCTGAATAATAAATAATGAATGAGTAGTAATACTATTGTGTATATCTCAAGCAAAAAACAATGTCATATTGAACCGTTTCGAGCAATTAAGCCGTCATCATCGTCCGTTGTCGCTTCGTCCTCACTGGAGTGTTTAAGAATTCTAACGTCCGCTGAGATTCGTCTATTGTAAACATATGATAGTTTTAAGACATTTTTTTATGTTTATACATTCTTTTTATAGATACAAATATTTAAGTAATTGCTCTGTTTATAATAAACAGTATTAAACAACATTTACCGACCTGAATGTCCGAGAAATTGTCATAGAAAATATGCGTCCTCCGACAGGAATCGAACCTGTATCCTATACGAAACCGTCATATAGCGTGACGTGCTTTTACTGATTGAGCCACAGAGGAGCGTTTCAGTTAGCAAGGTCGATTTTACTGTTTTTAAACTTCAATTTTCCATGATTTTTCACGTACATTCATATCTGCTCGATGCGTGTCCAAATGTAAACAAATGACGTCAAACATTGTGTGACGTCATATGATAGTTTGCTTGACAATTACTAAATAAATAAACATTGGTCAAGACCGATATTGTAGCGAATAAGCAAAGACACACGAAATCCCAGTGAGCAGGCCGTGTTTATGTATTAAGTGTGGAACACCATATTGGCACGTTCAGAGAAGACGTCACCACGTAACGACTTTCCTACCGAATTATGTCTTCATCTGAATGAGAAGACATATCAGAGGCAGGAGGGTCAGGGGAAGGCAGCGAGTAAGCTACCTATAGAGCTTTTGCAAGGGGATGATTGGACAGAGGCTTGGAGGAATAGTAAGAGGAAAAAATGTGTTAAGGCCTACAAAAGATAGGAAGTCGTGGAGAGCTATGATCGGCCAAATCCTGAAGGCCCAGAGGTAAGCAGAGAGTAACCTACATAACAAATTTGTGTAATTGGATGGCAGAACGGCGTGTGAAAATGATATTAAAAAGACAAAGGATTCTAAGAGCTACTAAGAATAGGAAATTGTGGAGAGCTATGATCAGCAATATTTGTAAGGGTCGTGGAACTTAGAAAAAGGGGGGAAATTTTTACACTATTTACATTGTTCGAGCTGTTGTCGTCATATTTATTATTATATTCGCAACGTTTCGGCCGTCGTATGTTCCGGCCTTCTTCAGGATCCGTCTATATTTCTGAAATGAGATATTGTAACTATTTACACTATTTACATAATTTGGACTGTTATCCTAATCTTTATTGTCATATTCACAACGTTTCGGCCATTGTACGCTCCGGCCTTTTTCAGGTTATAATTGTTGGAATTTTGAACCGAACGCAAAATAGTCAATCTGCATGTATGAATATATGATAATTCTGAGTTCGGCTCGAAATTCCAACAAATATCACCTGAAGAAGGCTGGAACGTACAACGGCCGAAACGTTGTGAATGTGACAATAAATAGTGTTAATAGTTGCAATAACTCATCTCAGAAATATAGCCAAGGAAAAAGAAAGTTCAGATTTTATTTGCAAAGTTTGTCGTTAACCACAAGAGAACAGAACAAAATTAGTTTTATTTAGTTCTTGCAATACTACTACCCTCGGAAAAGGTACGAATCCGTCTCTTCACCCTCTATGGGTAAAATATCAACACAGACTGGACCGTATAGTCTTGGTTGGCAAGGTTGGATGAGAAGGACAACTCTAAATTCAAAACTTGAAGGCCTAATATACAGACCGAGGGCGGCTCAAGTCATATACCGTGATCTTCGGTTGTCAGTCAAGAAATTGGAGAGGTGATGGGAGGATCACGAGGAAGAAGAATCAACGCCTGCTTGTTTTGCCATCAGGTTCACCCGACGATTAAAGTAGCCGAGGGTTAAAAAAAAAAACAGAAAGAAAGAAAAAAAGAACAGATAATTATCGGAAAATGTGTCGTCAGCCAGATTTTAAATGGAGGACTGTCTTTAAAAGTCTTTAACGCTGAATGACATTTATTTTACTTCTATTCACTACTAATTTTATATGACTTCTTATATTTCAGTGGAAAGTTATATGACACCCAGAAAAGGACGACTTTCAATATCTTTTCACTTGTTTAAGTGGGAAAGATATTGAAAACGGTTCTTTTCCGGAAGTCATATAAAACAAATATCTTTTTTCATTCTTTCGCTGGTTACCTACTCGAATTTCAATAATGGACAAAAGTGTGTTTGATCAAGTGCAACAGAAAGAACTGGACCAAGTGCCAACCAAGTGTTGAAAAGGGATTTACAAAAATATCAGAAGTGAAAACGATAATTAACACGTGATCGTTTGAGATTATTCTTCAGTGACTTTGATCCACACTCGGTGCCTCTAACATTGTAGCACTGTACCAGTTTGGCTCCGAGTCATTTTTAAGGCGACGTCGATCCTCATTGGGGGCCTCGTTTAACAAAGATCGGGAACGTGAAAGAGGAAGAACAGGAAGAATAAGGAATTTTTGTTTTGTCTTTTATAACCCTCGTTTCAGTTTTCGGGTTGCTGCATGGTTATGAAACGCACGAATATCTAAGTATATATATATATATATATATATATATATATATATATATTAGGTTTTGAATTCAGAGTTGTCCTTCTCCTAGACCAGTTGCCATCCAAGGCTATAGAACCCAGTCTGTCCTGCTATTTACCCTTAGCTGGAGAGAGAAGAGGAGAATTAATACCTGTTGTGGATTCCGAGATGAATTCGGTTTCCAAGGAATGACAAACGCAATAATTAAATATAAGATATAAAATGTATTTACACAATCATACAAAGAGTAATACTGTTAGTAAGTCCAGGAACGTGGTTAGTAGCAAATACAGATAGATATATACAGTCTCGAAGTAGGACTTCCTCAGAGACTACGTGCTTGTAACTGACTTCTACAAGAGGTTACCTCACACTATCTCCGTTCGTATATTCTCTCACTCGCCGTATATCCTCTCTCTATCCGACTTCCGACTAGTATTTAGTCACCCCACCCCCACGAGAGCATCATGTGGCACAAGACCGGTTTAACGTGGGATCTCCGAGCCCGTGGGCTCGGCCAAAAATATTCGGCGTAGCCTCGTTCGGGTTCCGCCCCGCCCGAAAGCAGAGAGTTCAGCCGGTTATCCGACATCGACTGACATCCGACTACCGACTAGTATTTAGTCACCCCCCCACGAGGGTATCATGTGGCACAAGGCCGGTTTAACGTGGGATCTCCGAGCCCGTGGGATCTCCGAGCCCGTGGGCTCGGCCAAAAATATGCCCATTGAACCCGTATAAACGGGTTCAGGGTCAGGTTTACCTCCCCGAAAGAGAATCCGCCCTTCGGCGTAGCCTCTTTCGGGTTCCTCCCCGCCCTAAGGCAGAGAGTTCAACCGTTCAGCCGGTTGTCCGACATCGACTGACATCCGACTACCGACTAGTATTTAGTCACCCCCCCACGAGGGTATCATGTGGCACAAGGCCGGTTTAACGTGGGATCTCCGAGCCCGTGGGCTCGGCCAAAAATATGCCCATTGAACCCGTATAAACGGGTTCAGGGTCAGGTTTACCTCCCCGAAAGAGAATCCGCCCTTCGGCGTAGCCTCTTTCGGGTTCCTCCCCGCCCTAAGGCAGAGAGTTCAACCGTTCAGCCGGTCGTCCGACATCGACTGACATCCGACTACCGACTAGTATTTAGTCACCCCCCCACGAGGGTATCATGTGGCACAAGGCCGGTTTAACGTGGGATCTCCGAGCCCGTGGGCTCGGCCAAAAATATACCCTTTGAACTCTAAAAACGGGTTCAGGGTCGGTTTACCTCCCCGAACGAGACTCTGCCCTTCGGCATAGCCTCGTTCGGGTCCCTCCCCACCCGAAGGCAGAGAGTTCAACCGTTCAGTCGGTCGTCCGACATCCGACTACCGACTAGTATTTAGTCACCCCCCCACGAGGGTATCATGTGGCACAAGGCCGGTTTAACGTGGGATCTCCGAGCCCGTGGGCTCGGCCAAAAATATACCCTTTGAACCCGTATAAACGGGTTCAGGGTCGGTTTACCTCCCCGAAAGAGAATCCGCCCTTCGGCGTAGCCTCCTTCGAGTTCCTCCCCGCCCGAAGGCAGAGAGTTCAACCGTTCAGTCGGTCGTCCGACATCCGACTACCGACTATTCTCACTGACTGTAACTCTGGGTATTTAACGGCAGCCGTCCAGGTACACTTAGTAGAGTCCACTTATATGAAAAAGAGGTGGACCCCATAACAATACCTTTCCTAAGGGTATTAGCACGTAAGTGAATGTAATGGATTCAACTGGAATATATATATATACTGCGGGGGGCGGAATTTTAGATACAGAATATTTGTAAAAAGAAAAATACGAATAAAGACAAATGAAAACTTAGACGACGCATTTCGTCCTCTGAGTGGAATTTTCCTTCCAAGTGCTTTACTTTATTTCCTTCATAAGTGTGTCATTCGCTAGATCAAAATCGGGATTGAATTTATTTCTCTATATAACTAATGGATTTGATAGATTGTGTATAAGGTCTCTTTGAGATACTTTTTTCAAAATTTCTGCAAGTTTCCCCAATATATTACAAGAAACAGTTCTGTAAATTAATTTTGTATGCAGGGTGTCCATAAAGTTCGTGTGCACTTTAAAAAAATTTATAACTTTATTTGTATTTGCGATAAAAATAATTTGTAAAAAGGATTAGAAAGAAGTAAATCTATATTTTTTTAGATTTTATTGAAATTTTATTTAAGTTTCCACATGTTGACCATCATTAGCAATACAAAGGGCAATACGATTTTGCAGTTCACGGAAAATATTTGCCAACTGATTTACAGTAATGCCTGAAATCACATTAGTTATTTTAGCTATACTTAAAACTAGGTACATTAAACTTTATAACATTTTTTACAGATTATTTCTATCGCAAAAACAAATAAAGTTGTAAATTTTTTAAAGTGCACACGAATTTTATGGATACCCTGTATATATATATATATATATATATATATATATATATATATATAAAGAAATATAGTCTTAAGGTGTGCTATATTTATGGAATAAAGTGCTCAATATATATATATATATATTAGGTTGGTGCAAAAATAATGACGTAATAATGTCGTTTTTTGACGTTAAAAAATACGTCAAAAAACGACATTATTACGTCATTATTTTTTCACCGACCTAATATATATATATATATATATATATATATTATATATGCATACATATGCAATCATATATCTAAAATATATAAATATATATACATAGATACGTACACATACATATATATATGTATAAAAAATAATTCCAAGAGGATAGAATCCAGGTAGAACTCAATGTCCAGGACAGAGTAAGGATATAATAAAAAGGCTTAAACACTAATATTCCATGGTCATAATTTATTCCATTGGAATCGTAAATATGATCCAATTCATCAGACCTACAAATTCAAAAAGAAAACAGAAAAATCAACTCCGGGAATAAAAATTGTTTTTTTTTTTGTTTTCTTTTTGAATTTGTAGGTCTGATGAATTGGATTGTGTTAGGTTGGTGTAAAAATAATGACGTAATAATGTCGTTTTTTGAAGTTAAAAAATACGTCAAAAAAAGATATTATTGCGTCATTATTTTTGCACCAACCTAATATTTACGATTCCAGTGAAATAAATTATGACCATGGAATATTAATGTTTAAGCCTTTTTATTATATTTTTATTTATATATATATATATATATATATATATATATATATATATATATATATATATATATATATATGCTAAAATATAGTTTTAAGGTATGATATATTCAAGGTATGATATATTTATAAAAAAATGTTATAAATTTTAATCTGTCA
Source organism: Acanthosepion lycidas (assembly GCA_963932145.1). NCBI lineage: Eukaryota > Metazoa > Mollusca > Cephalopoda > Sepiida > Sepiidae > Acanthosepion > Acanthosepion lycidas. The sequence goes on along the minus strand of OZ010599.1, from coordinate 7,321,928 downwards.
CTATGATGTTATCTAGTCCATCTTATAATGTGCATAAATAAAGAAAGAGAGAGTGAGAAAGTGAGAGGGTGAGAAAGTGAGAGAGTGAGAGAGAGAGGCGGGAAGAAAGGAGGATATATATGTATTAATACCTAGAGTGGGAGAGAGAGAGAGAGAGTAGGGACGTAAATACAGAGAGTGAGAGAGAGAACAAAAAGAAAAAGAAATAGATATAAAAGAGCGAAAGAGAGATAGACTGCGATATGTAAGTAAAATTGCGTAGATAGGTCAACAGATATAAACAGGAATGTCAACAGTCCGAAATAGATAGATAGATAGATAGATAGATAGATAGATAGATAGATAGATAGATAGATAGATAGATCTAATTTTGTACATAAATTCAGAAAGGGTCAGATGAAATTTCTGGGAGACGTAATAAGGAAAGCAGGCTTGGAAAATTTAACACTCACAAGATATATCGAAGCCAAATGAGAGGGGGAAAGGCAGTGGGTCACCTCCTTGACGAGCTTGTGTGAATGTATTGCAGAACGGGAGTAGGACTGATGGTAAAAATAGAAACTTTACTACGAGTTACAAAGGATAGGAAATTGTGGAGAGCCATGAACGCTTATGTCTTAAAGGAACACGGTATATAGAAGCTCAAGCTCGTATATCTTTTTATGGTATATTATCATAACCCCAGATATCGCTGTTTCATTCGACGCTATAATTTTAAGAACGAATGTCGAGGTGCTAACCCGACATATGTCTACATATTGTTCATTGCAATTCGTTGCATTGTCACATTATTCAGGGTCTTTGGACGAAGGCCTGATTCAGTCGATATCAATTATCATTGGAATTTGTATAGAATGTGTGTCACAGTGATGTTATCTTAGCCATCTTATAAGCTTTAGAGAGAGAGAGAGAGAGAGAGAGAGAGTGAGTGAAAGAGAAAGAGGAAGAGATAGAATGAAGAGAGAGAGAGAGAGGAAGAGATAGAATGAAGAGAGAAAAGAAAAAGTGATAATCTATAAAACAAAGAAAGGCAAGTGAAGAGTTGACTGTGAGATGTAAATAAAACAGCATGGATAAGTCAACTGATAGTTGTCAACGGAGATAGATAGATAGATAGATAGATAGATAGATAGATAGATAGATAGATAGATCATTGTCAGCTTATTCAGGGTCTTTGAACGAAGGCCAGATTCAGTCGTTAATCAATTATCATTGAAATTTGCATAGTATATGTGTTACTATGATTTTATCTTGTCTATCTCATAATGTATTTATATATATATATATATATATATATATATATATATATAAAGTGTAACCCGGATATAAGAGAGTTGTCGGGACCGTATAAGAAATCTCTTACATCCGGGTTTCTCTTATATCCGGGTTTGGTCTATTATATATACATTAACACAGGCTCTAATTTGGGGCCAGATAAAATCTCTCTTATATTCGAGTTTCTCTTATATCCGGGTCTCTTATATCCGAGTTACACTGTATGTATATATATATATATATATATATATATATATATATATGTATATATATATATATATATATATGTAGAGAGAGAGAGAGGAAGAGAGAGAGAGAGAGACAAATGAAGGGAGACTGCGAGATGTAAGTAAAACTCCGTGGATAGGTCAACTGATAGATGTGAAAGGAGATAGATAGATAGATAGATAGATAGATAGATAGATAGATAGATAGATAGGAATAATTATAGATGCATAGATAGATAAATAGATAGGAATGAAGATAGATAGATAGATAGATAGATAGATAGATAGATAGATAGATAGATAGATAGATAGATAGATAGATAGATAGATAGATAGATTATTCAGGGTCTTTGGACGACGGCCTAATTCAGTCGTTATCAATTATTGAAATCTCTACTGAATATGTGATACATGTATTATTTGCTTGTATTCTGTGTTTGCATAAACAGAGACAGAGTGGGAGGTTGTGGGAAACAGAAAAAGCGAGATATATTGATACAAATAGAGAGAGGAAAGAAAAAGTTAGTGGGGGAAATATAGTCAGAGAAAAAGAGAGAATAATAGGCATCAAGAAAGAGGGAGACCAGATAGATATAAAAAAAAAAAGAAAAAAAGAAAGAGAGGGGCAGATTCCTGGAGATATATATGGAATATTCGAGATAAAATGCGTGTATTTATCTGGAGACGCGATTTACACCGAGTAGGGATGGAGCCTGGAGAGGAGAAGCGAAGGTTTGCCGCCGGGCAGAAGCGTGCTCGACGAAAAGGCGACATCGTGGTAGATCGTCTTCTCGTGAATTTGTTGCACTGGAAACCGTCCCTTCCGTGTAGGCCTCAACAGCTATAACTGATGCTGTACCGTCATCAGCAACTGAAGCATAATTCTTTGGGCACAGATCGAAGCTTCCTCGAGACCGACGTATACCACACACAAGCACACATACATACACACACACGCAAACAAACACAGACACATACACACACGTAAGCAAACACACACGCAGACACACACACACACATATATATATATATATATATATATATATACATAAGATAGAATAAGGAATAAATAGGAAACGTTTACAAAATTAACTTCGCTACCTAACAAAAAATATACACGTGAGGTTTACTTAACAAATGAAAATTGAACAATACGAAAATAAAAAAAAATACCAGAATATTCTCTTCTGTATTTCATTTACTAATGAAGTTAAAAGAAAAGCGAAACATGTTAAATTTATAAACGTGTACTATTTGTTTCTTATCCTATCTGTTGGATTATAACCCATATGTGTGTGTGTGTGTGAACTATATATATACTGCGTGTTAGTGGCTTTATCGCCATCTCCATGTCTCCCTGAAAAACTGTTCTTTTATTGTCCTTTCTCCTCACTAAAGCCATCTCATTCTCTTTCACTCCCAGTAACCCCTTGCATCTTAGTGGCATTATCGCCATCCCCTGTCTCCCTGAAAACTGTTCTTTTATGGTCCTTTCTCCTCACTAAGTCTTATTCTCTTTCATTTCCAGTAACCTCTTGTGTCTTATGGCATTATCGCCATCTTCTGTCTTTCTGTAATCTGTTCTTTTATTGTCCTTTTTCCTCACTAAAGTCTTCCCATTCTATTTCAATCCCAGCAACCCCTTGCGTCATAGTGGCATTATCGTCTGCTTGATTTAAAATGTTTTACGTGCCTTGGTGATATTTATTGTGAAGGCTATTTATTAATATTCCTTCGAAGTATTGTTTCTGTTATGGGTTCATTTTTTTAAATCAAAGATATGGCTTGTTTTATTTGTATGTGTTACAATGGATTTTAATGGGCTGTACGTGTGTTGCTCAAATCTTTTAAGCAACGGCACGCCTAAGAGTAAATGAAAATATCACAGCACACTTACGAACATTTTTCAAGATATTAGGTTGGTGCAAAAATAATGACGTAATAATGTCGTTTTTTGACGTATTTTTAACGTCAAAAAACGACATTATTACGTCATTATTTTTGCACCAACCTAATACCTACCTGTATTTTCTGTGAATCAATGGTTGGTGAACTATTTTCAAACATAAGCTTGAGAGACGAACTATTAAGTATAGTTCTGGATTGCATTACGGGACGACTCAAGCCTGAGGACGAAAAAATATATCAACATGCCCCGACTCACGTTTATCTCGTTTGTAAACTAGAGCTCGACCGACATTTTATGAATTGATTACTGAGTAAGCAGTATCGAGGCATTTGATAGGAAGATGCGATGATTTTTCACTGGCGGGAACAGTCTTGAGAAGCCTGAAATCTTGTGTTTCCTCGTCAGTTGCTCTTCGACGTAGAATCCAAAAATGCCATTCTTAAAAAATTTGTTTTCCCAATTTTTATATTTTTACTGGATTACAATCTGAAATTTGAGATTATTTTTATCCTCTGGACACAGCAATACATTTTTTTTGTTGTTGTTAAAAAGAACATCAAATTTTGATTTTTAACTTACGAAGTCTCTTCACTTGTCTTAAAAAATTGTGTACGACGACCGTCCATTTAACTCAAATTCATGCATACAGTAAAACAAGAAGGAAAAACTAACCATTAATCCTTGAGAAGCCAGCATGCATGGTTGTTAGCAAAAAAAGTCAACCTGAGTTATGAGATACGTATTAGGGACATCAAAAATCAACAGGTACATAAATTTAGCTATCTGGAGAGTGTGGAAACGATGAGAAAATAGGTAGTGAAAGTGCCTTCCAGAAACTAAACAAAGTATTAAGAGATAGATAAACGTATTTGAAAGCATAGAAAAGAGTAATGTACTACTATATAATATCCAAATGTCTAATATGGTAGTGAATGCAAAGCAAGAACATGGATAGAACATGGAGTGAGTAACGAGGTAGTTCTTAGGAGAATAAGAAAGACAAGGAATCTGCTGCTAACAATCCGAAAAAAAAAACAGATGCCATTTCTTGCATAACCTTGAAGGTTATGAATACCGTTCAGAAACCTTAGAAATACCTTCACGGTAAGTAACCCAGTTCGCTCAAACAATCTTCGATTAAGGGCGTTCCCAAGTATATAGAATCTTCTGTTCACTTCTTCTTCTTCTTCTTCTTCTTCTTCTTCTTCTTCTTCTATGTGCCGTGTCCCTTCAGGAAGTAGGCGATTATGGCTCTCCACAATTTCCTGTTTTTTGCAGCTCTTAATAAATCTTGTCTTTTTCTTATCTCTCCTAAACATTGTTCCGCCATACATTTCTTCTTCTTCTTCTTCTTCTTCTTCTTCTTCTTCTTCTTTGTACCGTGTCCCTTCAGGAAGTAGGCGATTATGGCTCTCCACAATTTCCTGTTCTTTGCAGCTCTTAATAAATGTTGTCATTTTCTTATCTCTCCTAAACACTGTTCCGCCATACATTTATTCAAGTTCATTCTTCGTCTTCTTCTTCTTCTTCTTCTTCTTTCAACTTTCTTTCTTTCGTCTTTTCCTTCTTTCCTCTTTCTTTATCTTCTTCTCCATGTTCTATTCTTTCTTTTTCTTCGACTTCTCTTTTTTATTTCTTTTTTTATTTTTATTCCATCTTTTTCTTCTACTTCTTTTCTCATTTGGATTTCTTCTTTTCAATTTATTATTTCTTCTCCTTTCTCTCTTTCTTTCTCTTTTCTTTTTTTCTTTCTTTCTTTCTTTGGTTCTTTCTTTTTTTTTTTTCTTTTCCCTTTTTTATTTCTCCTTTTTCTTCCACTTCATTTTTATTTCTTCTTCCTCTTTACACTTTCTCCTTCACCATCTTTTATTTCTCCTTTTTTCTCACTTCTTTTCTCATTTGTATTTCTTCTTTCTATCACTTTCTTATTTGTTCTTTTTCTTTCTTTCTTTCTTTCTTTCTTTTGTCGTTTTCATCTTTTTATATCTTCTTTTAATTCCACTTCTTTTTCTCTTTTTATTTCTTTTTTTCTCTTTCCTATTTCTTCTTCCGCTTTTCACTTTTTCAATTTCTTCTTCTTTTTCTTCTTTTCTTCTTCTTCATTCACTATATTTATTTCTTAGTATAACTTTCTCTATATCGACTCATAATCTTTTGTTTTTCGCTTCACTGACACGTTTTCTCTCCCTTAACTTCTTATCTTTCCCTCTGCTCGGCTGTCATAATTCCTTCCTATCGTTATTTTCATTCTCACCTTCATTCAATCCACCATGTTTGTTTCTATTAGGTTGGTGCAAAAATAATGACGTAATAATGTCGTTTTTGGACGTATTTTTTAACGTCAAAAAACGACATTATTACGTCAATATTTATTTTACACTTTTCCTCTCCATCCATTGAGCCATCCTCTCTGCCGTCCCCCCTTCTCTCTCTCCCTTCCTCTCTGCCGTCCTCCCTTATTTCCTCTCTGCCGTTCTCCCTTCTTTCTCTTCCTTCCTCTCTGCCGTTCTCTCTTCTCTCTCTTATTTCCTCTCTGCCGTTCTCCCTTCTCTCTCTAATTTCCTCTCTGCCGTTCTCCGCTCTCTCTCTCTTCCTTCTTCTCTGCCGTTCTCCCTTCTCTCTCTTCCTTCCTCTCTGTCGTTCTCCCTTCTCTCTCTCCCTTCCTCTCTGCCGTTCTCCCTTCTCTCTCTCCCCTCCTCTCTGCCGTTCTCCCTTCTCTCTTCCACTTCTTCTTTGCCGTTCTCCCTTCTCTCTCTCTCTTCCTCTCTGCCGTTCTCCTTTCTCTCTCCTCCTTCCTCTCTGCCGTTCTCCCTTCTCTCTCTTCCTTCCTCTCTGCCGTTCTCCCTTCTGTCTCTTATTTCCTTCTGTCGTTGTCCCTTCTCTCTCTTCCTTCTTCTCTGCCGTTCTTCCTTCTCTCTTTTCCTTCCTCTTTGCCGTTCTTCCTTCTCTCTCTTATTTCCTCTCTGCCGTTCTCCCTTCTCTCTCTTCCTTCTTCTATGCCCTTCCCCTTTCTCTCTCTTCCTTCCTCTCTGCCGTTCTTCCTTCTCTCTATTCCTTCCTCACTGCCGTTCCCCCCTTCTCTCTGTAATGTTTCTGTGTGTTTCTCTCACGTTGTTCACGTTATGAAAACCTGAGACTCCTAGCAGAAATGACTCTTTTGATCTCACAACGCCGCCTTCAAGTTAAACTCTGCCTTCAAGGCATGTATTTCGATAATCAATCAATATAATTTCAGACAGTTTATTCACACGCCTTGGATGAATTAAATGAAAGAAACAATAAAGAAAGCCTTTTTGATTTATCGAACGAATACAGGTTTCTTAAGTCAGTTAAAATTAGGTACGTCTGCTAGGTCGCGTAAAAAGCAGCTTATCATGATGAAAAAAGGCCCATAACTAAACGAAAACAAAGTTTTGTCATCAAAATATTTACGTTATAGAGAAGAACAAAGTATTTTTTTTTTGTCATTTTTTGAAACTTTTTACTCCTTTCTAGCACGTTGAAAATGTTAATTAAAAATCTTCTTTTTTTTTACCACAGCGTTGGAAAAGAGAAAAAATGTTGCGCTTTTTTTTTGCGCTTTTCCCGAGGAAAACACAAGTTGATTTGGAAATTCTTGCAAAATTCAAATACACCAGAATATTTTAGTTACTGGAAATAATAAATTTAATCCTTTAGCTTTCAATTAAAGCTAAAATAAAATCTTTAAGAATGCTTTTTCATTTTTAAAAATTCATTTTAAACCTTAGGTATCGAAAAATTGAATGGAAGTACCTTGTTAAAATAAACCGTATTAAGCTTTATTTGTCTAAAAAAAAACTTTAAAAAGTTCATTTTATTTTTCCTTATCAATAGAATTTAGGCGCACAAAGTGAAGAAAAAGAAACATTGATTATATTTTTTTATTTGTCTTAAATAAAATTTGTTAGTAGTTATCAAGTACTTTTCGCAGCAAGTACTTTTCCTCCAATCAGTTAAAAAGTACTTTTCATCCAATCAGTTAAAAAGTACTTTTCATCCAATTATCGAACATCAACCATTGATAAATAAAAAAAAAGAGTTATAAAAAATTAGTTAATAAGGCGAACTTAAATGTCCGATGCGATAGATAAAAGATTTAAGATTGGATGAATCAAGGCGAAATTTAACAGTCGATACCTTAGATAAAAAATGTCAAATGAAATCTGACAGCCGAAGACAATGATGAAAAGATGAAATCCGCTTAGGTGGATCTAAAAATCTAAAATCTGGTACCATAGCTAAAGAATTTGAGATTAAATAATTTGAGATGAAAGCTAACAGCCGTCAAAATGCATAAAAGGCATAAGATGAAAGACTTTAAGGCGAAACAGACAATCGACACGATAGACAAAAGACATAAGATGAAAGACTTTAAGGCGAAACAGACAATCGACACGATAGACAAAAGACATAACATGAAAGACTTTAAGGCGAAACAGACAATCGACACGATAGACAAAAGACATAAGATGAAAGACTTTAAGGCGAAACAGACAATCGACACGACAGACAAAAGACATAAGATGAAAGACTTTAAGGCGAAACAGACAATCGACACGATAGACAAAAGACATAAGATGAAAGACTTTAAGGCGAAACAGACAATCGACACGATAGACAAAAGACATAAGATGAAAGACTTTAAGGCGAAACAGACAATCGACACGATAGACAAAAGACATAACATGAAAGACTTTAAGGCGAAACAGACAATCGACACGATAGACAAAAGACATAAGATGAAAGACTTTAAGGCGAAAAAGACAATCGACACGACAGACAAAAGACATAAGATGAAAGACTTTAAGGCGAAACAGACAATCGACACGATAGACAAAAGACATAAGATGAAAGACTAAGGCGAAACAGACAATCGACACGACAGACAAAAGACATAAGATGAAAGACTTTAAGGCGAAACAGACAATCGACGCCATAGACAATTGACGTAGAATGGAATACGTTATGGCAGAGCAGACACCCAACACCATGGATAAAAACGTAATATGAAATACTTTAAGGCGAAACAGACAATCGATACCCTTGACAAAAGACGTAGGATGAAATACAGAATGCTTTGCTCATACATTTTTGCAGCTCTACTCTTGATTCATTTAGAATATCTTTCCACTTAGAACTGAGTCTCTATTGAGTGATATGCATAGAACTGCGTCTTTGGTTTCTGCTATCCTTTCTAACCTGGATCCCCACAAAACACATAGACTTGAAGGCATCTCTGCAATAGTCTTAAAGTAGTGTGCTCCTGAAGCCTACAATAAATGCCTCTTACTTTCTGGCTTGTTGGAAATCCTATTCTACAGTTCCTGGTTTTACGAACTCAGCCGAGTCATCTGATTCTTCTAAATATCAACCAATTAATCTTCTACTTATTTTTTGCAAAGTCCTAGAAGCACGGAATTGGCTTCAGTGTTTTCTTTCAGACAAATAATATGGCTTACGCTTTTCTAGGTCTGATGTGTTAACGGCTATTGCTGAAAGAGTGTCATGCTTTAGATAAGAACGGTGAAGTTCGAGCTGTTGCTTTAGATATGTCGAAGGCGTTTGATAGGGATTGGCATGCTTATCAGAGTTACCTCCTCCTTAGTTACCTAATTCTTTACCAGGGGTCACTCTCCCTATACTATAAATACTGGAAAACTTCTTGCCTCTTTCTCTTCTTTCTTTTAGGCCTCGTGCCGCATCCCACCTCGAGTGGAGGTGAGGTAAATCCTCTTTTTCCTTTCTTCATTTCAGCGACTACAATGTAAGCTCTCTTAGAAATTCGCGTCTTCCCATTTGTGGGAGACGCCATGAACATTATACACACATACACTTACGTACGAACATTCACCAAAGGACAGACACAAATATTCACACATGCATACAAATATTATTGTCTATGTCCATTGTAAAATTGTTTTAATACATATATTTGCTTATATATATATCGGTCTTGTTTGTCATCTTTAACTTCAACTGGACTTAATTCAAGTCCGCCATTTTCTTATAATTAGACCTTCTTCTAGCAGGAAATATAAACGCACGTGTTTTCTTTTCATCTTCACTCCCCCCCCCGGTCCTCTATATGCTGTTCTTCTTCACAAGTTAAAAGGTTGTGGTAGTTCTGGACGAATTTTTGATCTTATTCAACCTTTCTCATCAAATTGTCAAATGAAGGTTATCTTGAACGACCACTCTTCTAGATATTTTTACGTTAATGCGAGTATCACCCAGGATTCCATCCTTGGGCCTATTTCGTTCGTAATTTTCATCAACAACCTTCCCGATCTCATCAGTTCTTGACTGAGTATTTATGCTAATAACGCAATTATATACTCCTGCCTTAATTGTAAGTATAATTAGTTTGACAAGGTCAAATTGTCAGCAGATCTAAAAAAAAAAAAAGAAAATAACCTTCAGTCTGTTGTTAGTTGGGGCATGGAGTGGCTAGGTCATTTTGACGCCCCCAAAACGAAACTGCGCTTTTTTAATCATCTGAGAAAACCGTTTTTGGCTTCCATCAGTTTATGAGCAACTGCTTTTAAGAAAATAACTTAAAATTCGAAGTAAGCCTCCCGGTAGCCATATAGAACCAATGTATATTTTTCAAAGCCACAAACGTCAGCTAATTATCGAAAATACAGGATACAACAAAAACATGAAAGATATCGTCGACAAAACAATTATGGAAGACATCGTCGACAAATTGATCTCCTGACAAATTAACCAGATTAATTTGGACTGTTTTTACACTCTTTGTCCAGAAAAGAAAGCTCTTGTTCGAACACAAGAAAAATTAAATAAAAAGCTTAACCGTAGTACTTTGTCTGTCGTTTTTAATGAAACGTGCATAAACGAAGGATTGCTGCCTAAATATACAACTATATATATATATATATATATATATATATATATATATATATATATATATATATATATATATATAGCAGGCGATAAAATATATAGACAACAATCAAATCGACACATTTCAAAATAAACTCAACACCCTATATACCAATAATGATTGCCATAAGGAATACGTCAGTGAAATCTCGAGGAATTTAAACAAACTAGAATATTCTTGCAACGCACTGATGCATGTTGAAATCCTCACCGTATTTTCTCTTGTTGAAGTTATTACTAACATTTTTTTGTATTAATTTACAAACTGTAAGTTTCGTTCAGTTGCGCAAAGCAATTGATGAAATTTGACAAAAGTGATTTGTTTGGAAAATATTTTGACAAAAAACCTACATCACGGTTTACTAATTTATTTAATTTAAGTTAATTTTGCAATTAATAAAATAGTTATTTGAGAGGGTGTGACGGACGGACAAACGGAAGTCACAGAATTTTATATATAGATTATATCAGAATAAAAGGGATATTTTTATAAAACAACACACTCATTGCATCAGTTACTAATGCGTCTGGCCATAATTTTAATTTAAAAAGTGCTTCATTAATTAAAAGTGAAAGTAATTCACTTAGGAATTAAAAGTCTACAGAAAGGTGATTTGATTGCTAGATCATGTGAAGTCAGTTTACGTCTAAATTCTCACATTTCAACTTTCTTGACAGATCTGCTATTATCACAATGTATGACAAGATAAATGAGTCTGGTCTTCACAACAAAGCCGGACCCGCTTGCCGCCTTTCCTTTCCAAAAGATGATATAGGAAGATGTGATTTCTTCAATGTTACCCCCTTCGTCGATACTGGTTTCACCCTGAGTAGCCACGTCGATGTTTAACGGACCAACCCATGACATACAAGTGCAGTTCTT
>OZ010599.1:7223210-7303210 GCA_963932145.1 Acanthosepion lycidas | reverse complement strand
TCAAAAGCATCTTCATGGCCTTGTGGGTGATGAATTATTTTCCACTCTACAACGCCTGCGACGAAACACCGCAAGTTTCCCGCCACTCTATCGCTATTTTCATGGCAAGTGACGAGCGACAAACTTAACCTTTTCAAGGCTAGTGTTAACCCTTATCTTTCCTACATCTGGGAGCCCCAGCGTGGTGTAATCGTTAGCCAGCTGGTCTGGCTAAAACAGTTACGATTGAATTGTGAGTTCGATCCTCACAGGGTGCCCCATACTTTCTGTCATGTGCCACATCTAAGCCAGGCTTAGAAAATTAATATCTCTCATCATCTCATAAACTGCACGTTTTACTTTCACCTCTTACGCTCATTCAGTAACTTCAGTCAGTATCCCTCTACCTTGAGTGGCTTTGGGGCCTTGTATTGCGTGTCAGTAAAATGTACATGTCTGTATATCGAGGCTAAGAAAAATGTTATGAAGACAGAACGAAAGCCTCTGTGGAGGCCTTCAGATTCCACCAAGTTAAATGAAGCCAGTCGTTAATGAACAGAGTCGAATGGCGTTCAGAACTTCATCAAGTTGGCTGAAATTATCCAGCATTGGTCACTGCGCCGAAACTTGAAAGGATCGAACTAAGAGATCTCAAGAATACTTTGCTCATCTCTATTCATAATCAGGAATCAAATTGACATAGCCTTTGCACACTCAGAAACACACATTCAAAAACCTTAGTGATACTAAACTAGGGCGCATTTCCCACCCCGGAAGAATATTAGTGTTTCAGTGGGTGTGTACGGCGGGTGTGGCACAGAATGATAATGATAATATTAGTCGTTTCCTCATAAGAAAAAAAATTGGGCATTCATTGATCCAGTAGCCAATGCAAATTGAGTTACACTTTTTTCACTCCCTAGACATCAAACTGAGAATTTAGTATCCGTGCTCATTCCTAATGATAATGACAATGCTAGCCGTTTCCTTATAAGGAAACATTTGGTATTCATTGTCGATAGCTGTTACCCATCTTGCCATTATTGATGGAGATTTCCTTTCTAATTTTTTGTTTTTGTTAGTGTGAAACGTCAACATCTTACTTATTTCATGATTTTCTCTTCGAGTTATGTTTTAGTTGTTGCTGTTGTTGAAAGGCACCAATTAGTGAGGTTTCTGTTATTAGTCCTTCTTATGTAATTCCGTGGTATTAGGTTGGTGCAAAAATAATGTCGTTTTCTCACATAGCAACATATGTGATAAAACGACATTATTTTTGCACCAACCTAATACTAGCCTACGCCGTTCGAAGAAGCAAGTGCCTTACCAAAGCTTAAAGTATTCATTCGCTCGAAGCCATTTTTAACCACTGATGTTAAAAAGCAGTTGTATAGAGTTGACAGTTGGTAGATCTAAATTATTGGAATATTGTTTTTTCCCTTCAAAGTGCTTTGCATTTTCTAAGAGAATACTAGTAACTGAGAATAGCATGATAAAAATAGTCTATAGGTAAGAAAGTTTATCAATAACTGCCTAAAGCAATCATGCAGGTGTGAAATGGCAGACAGAAATCTATGGAAAGGCATTGAGAGAAATAAAATGGCTAAGAAGCGCTTCCCTTCGATGGCCACACAACTTCCGTCGTACAGTTCAGCGCCAATGGACAAAGGTGGAGATTTCTGTTTTCATCAACTTTTTAACTTCATAAATCATATTTAACGAGAGTCTCACGCACACACATTGTTGTAGCATACCTACGGACGATAATGTGTATGTCCCCATTCCCATAAATACAGTAGTGAATACTGTATGTTGGTCTACAGTCGAAGATTCATCTCCAGCTGTGCTGGTCAAACTCTCTGCCTCTGGGCAGAGAGGATCTCTAGATGTGTCTATGACGAAGGGCAGAGTCTCGTCTCGGGAAACAGCTACCTCACGCCGTTTTATACGGGGTCTATAGGGAATTTTTGACCGAGCCTACAGGCTCAGATACCCCACATTAAAGTTGGCTTTGTGCTACATCTAACGGCCTGGGGCGGTTGGTAGATATCCTGCAGTTGGAGATTCATTGTGAAATTCACTTGACTCACTTCTAGCAGTTGACTACTTCTTCTATGCGTCACTGGTGAATCTTATATGTGTTGTTCTTGTCCTAAGTATTATCGTTCATTACCAACCTTTGTATGATTATTCTATTCAGTAACCTTCCCTAGGTTACAACACACATACACACAAACACACACACACACACAAACAAACAAACAAACACACACACGCAAGGGTTTATTAATACTAGATGTAAAATCATTTATTTTCCCTAACACATAATTCAACATGGGCTCCTTTCTTGTTAATTCTGACGAATGTTCAGACAGTGTTGAAATTCAGATTTGTTAGTGATTTCTACGAGTCTATGTAGAATTCTTTAAACTGTTCAGGAGTTTCTACCAGTTTTAGTCTGTTCGAGATGTCTTGTACTCTTTTACTGAGAATTTTTAAGTTGTCTAACAAGAAAGTAATACATTTTGGTTCCACAACATTATCGAGGAGACTTTCACTACATATGTTAGATTCAAGTGCCGCAGCCCAATTTAAAGGTACATTCCTGTTTACATTCACAACACAGAGAAATTTTAATTGGCAATACAAGTATACTCCAACATGAAAATAAAAAAAGTTTAAATTCTTGAAGCCTATATAAGAAAAATTCAACCAACACTAAATATGGTTAATTTTGAGTATAACAAAAATGTTTTAAAACACTTACATTGTATTTATTTTAAATTACAGTTGTAAACTTAAAGCTCTCTCCCTTAGAAAACATAATAATTATAGTGGTTAATTTTTAAATTGATTATAATGGAGCGCGTTCATGCGTGCTTATAATTATAACAGGGCGCGTTTCATGCGCATTTGCAAAAAAATAACAACTATCAATTACATTAATTATTTGTCTTAGCAATTCACCGCTAAAGATTGTAGAAGTCAAATGACTTACCTACTAACATGGCTACCTTCTTGGGGCTCCATTGAAAGCCAAGCCAGTTAATTCTACCTCATTTATAGGAGAGTACCTAATGCCGCATGTGGGTGAGTCCACTTTGCTGGAATGGACCTGTCCAAGACATTTGCATGAGTGGACTCTATTCACCCATATATCTCTCCATTAAATGACTCAGAAAAAGGCAACTTCAAGTGACTACACGAGTCTACTTGTGCGTCAGACCACTTGCAAACTAACCAATATTCAACAAAGATAATATCGGATGAGATTGAAAGTATTTAGGAAAATAAAAGAAATAACAAAAACTACAGCGTCTTCGTTAATCAGCCTGACGTGCTAGACCATTTAGCTACAGAGGTAGCGTCTGGTAATCAAGGTCAAATTACTGTTTTTAAACTATAGATTTCCCATGATTTCATCGAACGCTCATATCTGCTCGAAGTGTATCTTAAGGTAAAAAATAAAGTATAAACAGAGAATATATTAAAATAATTGTCAGACTTTTGTAATCCATTTCATAATATATGATGTCATTTGTTTACGTTAAGATACGCTTTGAGCAGATATGAGCGTTCGGGAGAAATCATGGGAAATTTGTTGTTTAAAAACAGTAATTTGACCTTCCTTACCAGACGCTTCCTCTGTAGCTAAATGGTATAGCATGTCAGTTTATATGACGGTTCTATGTAGGATGTAGGTTCAATTCCTGTCGGAGGACATATTTTCTATGAAATTTCTTGGATTTTCAGGCCGGTAAATATTGCCAATACTGCTTATTATAAACAGAGCAGTTACTTAAATATTTGTATCTATAAAATTCCGTATAAACAGACACTATATTAATATATAGAGAGAGTAGGGGATTCATTTTTATACTGTAAAATCTCTATTAACCAAGTGGAATAAAAGCCCAGAGACAAAGCTGGCAGTAATTGAATGTAAGCTGCTGTTTCTAAGCAGGTGGGGAAAAGGCATGACGTCATTGGTCGGAAACACGTGCAACGATGTTCCTTAAGAGAGAATCGAAGATAGTTTGTATCAGTTGTCTTTAAAATGGAATTAATAAAAGGGAAATTGAGGTTCGAGTCTGCGATTCAAGATGAGAGAGCGAAACATTTGCAAAATACTGCAACAATTTTGCGAATGTGTTGTCAGGGGGGAAAGAAAAAAAAAATTAAAAGGAAACACCAAAGAAAGAAAGAAAGAAAAAAGAAGTTGGAATGTTGAAAAAGAATGAAAGAATGGAGAATATATAAGGAAAGAAGGAAGGAACAATAAATAAAGAAGGGAAATAGAAATAGTGAATGAAAGACAGAAAGAAAAGAAAAACGAAAAAAGTAATAGAAGAAAAAGGAAGAAACAGAACGAAAGTAAATTGGGATATTGAAAAAAGACGACAGACAGAATTAGAAAATATAAGGAAAAAAGAAAGAACAAAGGACAATGGGAAGAAAGAAAGAAAGAAAGAAAGAAAGAAAGAAAGAAAGAAAGAAAGAAAATAGGAATAGTAAAAGAAAAGAAAGAAAGAAAAAAGAAAAAAAGCAGATCGGAGTATTGAAAAAGAATGAAGGAAAATCGTGGGAATTATAAGGAAAAAAGAAAGAAAATAGTAATAAAAGAAAGAAAGAAAGAAAGAAAGAAAGAAAGAAAGAAAGAAAGAGAGAGGTGGAGAAGACTGAAAAAAGGAACCATGAAAAGAATAAAAAGGTATAAAGACGTTGAAGTTAAAATGAATGAAAAGAAAGATTATTGTTTTGAAAAATAAAAGACATCGTTTTCTTCCACTATTTGTACATTGTAATTCGGGAGAACATCCAAAAAATGAGAAACACTTAATCATTCCGTTGTACAATTCAATTATATTAAATTCTAATGAATTGCCTCCTCGTCTCAAACTGCGTCTATTGTATCTTTTATTTCAAAATATCGAAATTCAGCCATCTTTTCTCTCGCTTAAATGAAGATTTCAGATTGGGTTTTTTTGATCGAATTGGTTTTAAAATTGCCAAATATTATGGCGTACCAAAAGTATTTTCCTTTCTTATAAACTACTGTTCTTTCTGCCGTTCAAGTACCTGTATCCTCCTACGAGGCTTTACAAAAAGTACTACTGCAATATCTGACCTTGTGTCTCCCAAACCTCACTTTCTAGTCTTGATAGAGTTCCAAAGCGTTTGTGCGGCTTTGTGGGTGATGAAATATCTACCACTCTACAACCCTTTCTCCCACAGATGCAACGACGCAAAACTATCGCTACTTCGTAGCTATTTCCATGGTAAAATGTTCAGGCGAGTGAAATCTCTTAGTTCCATCCTCATATTCCATTAGAAAGAAAGAAGTTCCACTCGAAAAACAACTTCTTCCCAAGAACGTCTACTTTGTGGAATAGAACCAAACATAATCCATCTTCATAAACTGCATTATTTAATTCTTCTCTTATGGTTATACAATAATCTAATTCAGTAACTTTCGAAAATGGGGCTTCTATTGTGTGAACGAAATAGATATATATATATATATATATATATATATATATATATATATATATTCTTCATATCTCTGCGTTAACAACATCTAGAAGTAAAAATCTTGTGGGTCGAAATAGCTATTTTCGAATGAGGTAACTTTGAATTTTTTCCCCTCTCTCTCTCTCTCTCTCTCTCTCTCTCTCTCTCTCTCTCTCTCTCTCTCGCTATATATATATATATATATATATATATATATATATATATTATAATGAAAAGAAAGAACAGTAAGATATACAATCCGGTGTTCTTATTGATAATTTTTTATGTTTACGTTTTGTAAAACGTGCTCAATGTAAATTTACAGAGCATAAATATTAGAAATTAACTGATTTTATCTGATTTAAAATTAACTGATTTTTAAAACATGGTAAAATTCGCTTGAAGATGAAACAGAACTAATGCTTTTAATTTAATTATATAATTAAATTTGAAGTTTTTAGCTTCGGTTTTTGAAACATGGTAATTCCAGTGTAGCGAAGGAACCATATTTTAAATCAGTTAATTTCTAATATATATATATATATATATATATATATATATATATATATATATATATAATGGACTCACCCGTATATTTCGACGTAAGAGGATTTGACAACTTAACCAAATGATTCAGTCATGAATTTTGTGCGATAATCTAAAGTGGCACTTAAGGCCCGGATGTGATTTGCAAATGAGGTTGCATATGGAGTAACAATGAGAATTGTGGGATGAGGTCACTGTTAGATTGGTTGACCTTTTAGATCTTGCTCTCACTTCTTGAAGACAATTCAGACTAGCAGATTGAAAACTGCTGTGTTCTCTAAAACACGCTTATCTTTATCTTCACTCTACCCGCTCCAAGACTAAGCGGTTAAGGGTTTTATGTGGTATATTGACAGCTGACAAGTTGTTCTTCATCTTGTCTTTCTATCTAAGCCATGGACGTCCTACGTTCCTGTAGCCTTGGTCTAACTAGCAGTACATTAGGATTTTGGGTATCCTGTCATCATCATTCTAGAGACATGACCAGGATTAATACAAATATAAAATTTGTCACTGAGCTGATTGATGTCATATCTCGCACTCCGACTTCAGAGTTTCGTAGACAAAAATTTTTATAATCGTTCGGCCCACTTCTCAGAATTTATCAGCAATTGTCTGCCGTTTTTTCTGATTTTCGTTTTTTATATTACGTTAGAAAAATAATAACTGGTGTGTGTGTCTGTGTGTGTGTGTGTACACCTGTACGTGTGTGTATGTGCACATGTATAGAATATCGTGGTTATTTCTTCTCTTCGTAATTGTCTTCTCTCCTTATAATCTATCACTATTTCCTTTTCTTTGTTTATGTATCATTCGGCTCATACACACACACGCACACACACACATATATATATATATATATGTGTGTGTGTGTGTGTGTGTGTGTGTGTGTGTGTGTGTGTGTGTGTGAAAAGTGTGTGTATATAAATATAAATATATATATAATTATTTATATATTATATGCACGGTACTTACTAGAAAGCGCTCAATATCAGAGATAGAGATATTTGGTTGGATTTATGTGAGTTTGTGACCCTGGGTTTCACGATTTTGCGATCGTCAGACAAACTGATTATTTTTTTTTTAATTTTGGGTTTATGTAGATTGCATGTATTGGTGTTATTATGGAAGTGGGGGGAAATCGTCGTCGTGATGTCGCTCATGCTAACGCATACATAGATGATTGTCCGTACACCCATTGAGGTACGCAGACACACATACACACTCGCTCGTCCGCTGGGGCTCATACAGATATAAACATATGTGGACAGTATGAGAATGATACACAAACAAAGAAAATAGTGAGAGATTATATAAATAATTTTATATTACTAGGATCCACTTGGATTATATATCAACGGATTTATTCCCTTTACTATTTATATATCATAGCTGAATGATACATATATATATATGTGTGTGTGTGTGTGTGTGCGCGCGCGTGCGCGTCGCGTGTGTGTTTATGTCATTCAAATGGCCTGGAGATTGCGTTCAAGCATAAAAAATGATTGTCACCACTTGGTGTTGATGTGAGTATCCACTTGATATATATATATATATATATATATATATATATATATATATATATATATATATAATTATTTATTTAAAAATATGATTCCAACACGCTGCATAAGAGTTCTCATGTTTCAAAACAAGAGCCGAAAACTTCTCTTGTTTTGAAACATGAGAACTTATGTAGCGTGTTGGAATCATAGTTTTAAATAAATAATTATATTTATGCTCTACTTTTGCATCGAGCACTATTTTTTTTTAAATAATAACTAAAATACTAAAGAACTTTGGATTATTTACCTAACGAGTTCTTGCCTATTTTCTATATATTTTCACACACACACACACACACACACACATATATATATATATATATATATATATATATATATATATATATATATATATATATATATATATATATATGAAAGTAAAAACACCTCATCGAAGAATAATAAATTTACTTCGACGGATAAGTTTTTAATATCTGCCTCATTAGACCAAAATTGTAAAATGGTTTAAATTTATCCAGACAATATATTACATCCCAACAGAAGATGAAATAAATGTCTAAATTACTTGACTGAGAAAACTTTTCTGTGTATTTATATTATTGAAGAGAAAAGTGGGGAAATTAAAAAAATGGGAAGCAAAATGTCAGCAAATTGTGCAGGGCTAGAAGGGGGGAGTACAAGTGACAGTGAAATACATTAAAATTAAATCAATATTTGTATCATCATCAACTAATTTACGTCAGTATAATAACAATCCTCATCCTATTATTATCATTATTTTATTGGATTAAACTTACCACTTACGGATTTGATATTATCTCTCTCTCTCTCTCTATCACTCTCTCTCTCTCTCTCTCTCTATATATATATATATATGTGTGTGTGTGTGTGTGTGTGTGTGTGTGTTTATTTGTGGAGGGGTCTGTGTGTGTGTGTGTATGTGTGTGTATATATATATATACAGGTAATGATCCGTTGGTATATAATCCAAGTGAATCCTACTAATATAATATAAAATATTAAACATTAAAACTGATTCACATAGAGCGCTCAATGATTCATTTAAACAGAGCATATAAATTAAATACAATAAGAATTAAGAATAGATATCGATTATCATCTTATCATCCTGAAAATTAAAATAACTTGAAAAGATTTTCAAACTGGTCATGTTAATAAGAAAAATAAAATGAAATTTAATCTTAATTTGCAGGGTGATATAATCATAACAAATTCTTATTGTAAGTAATATATATATATATATATATATATATATATATATATATATATATATATATGTATATATACTAGCTTAAGTGACGCGCAATAGGGCTATTTTTAAGCTAGCTCCTGCGGAGGACTATTGATAGGGCCTTCATCACAATATATATGGCGGAGTAGGTGCGATAGGCAACCATAAATTATAGAACACAAAATTGATCGCTACATCTAAGTATTGCATTAATATTTAAACTTAACTTTAAAAAGTTCGACGATCATTCTTCTGCAACCACTTAATTTAAAGATAATTTGATGTACGTAGGTCCTTACTTTCCGTTCAAACAATTACTTTTATTTAATGGGTGACTTTCGCTGGATTTCACAGTTAGTTTTGATTATTCCCAAATTTATTTCCAAGTTATAAAAATTGTCATTTTACAAAAAAATTCGTCGCAAAAAATCACGTAAAAATCGCCGAAAACAATGAGAGTCATGAAAAGTTGGGAATCCTAAATTTCTGGATTGCGGGTCTGGATCCGGACCGGAATGTTTTTTAATTTTCTCACAGGGTCGGCCTGATTCCAAATTAGTATGATATGTTGAGCTACGGCTTCTAGGAGTAAAGTTGAAAACACGGACAGTTTTATTTTGAATCATTTATTTGAGAACAGAAATTTGTTCATTTGAACATGAGCTCTTGAAAGTTAGAGAGTTGTGTCCCTTTAATTGTTTTATCAGTAGAAGCCAAGATGACGGAATCCGAAAACAATGGCAATAATGAAAACTTGGGAATCCGAATTATATATATATATATATATATATATATATATATAGTGTATTTGGGCAGCAATCCTTCATTTATGCATGTTTCATTAAAAGCGACAGGCAAGGTACTACGATTAAGCTTTTAAAAAAATTACGATTGAGATTTTCACAAAAAATAATGGAAGCCCTAATAATAAAAAAGAAAAAGAAAACACTTAACAATATTAACTACGAAGACGGTCACAACATTCTGTGTTCGGAAAATAAAACATCTCTATAACACTAAAAACATACACACAACGAACAGACTCAATTAAACTAAAAAAAAATAAAATTATCCTTGATAATGAGTAAAAGTATAGAAAATGCTCGGAATTATAGAATATTTAGACAGTTTCTACACACTGTGTCCAAAAAAGAAACACTTGTTCGAACAAGAAAAATTAAATAAAAAGCTTAATCGTAGTTCCTTGTTTGTCGTTTTTAATGAAACATTTATATATATATATATATATATATATATATATATATATATATATATATAGATAGATAGATAGATAGATAGATAGATAATATTAGTGGTAAATATACACATACATATGCAAAATATATAAATATATATACATACATGTATACACATACATATATATTTTTTGAATAAAAAAATTCCAGGAGGATAGAATCCAGGTAGAACTCAATGTCCAGGACAGAGTAAGGATATAATAAAAATGCTAATATATATATATATATATATATATATATATATATATATATGCTTCTGTTTATCTCACGAGATAAAGGAAGTGCCCTGTTTGGTCAAAATTCAGTCCTTTGGTGATGGAACTGGAGCGACCTCTCCTGGGTTCTGGCTGGACGATGGTATATGGAGGCTGTGCGTTGGCGTGACTATACGACCCAGCTCTAGTCCTTAACGACAAGATCCAACGAAATACAGGACATTTCAGCTTGGCGGCAGAAGTTAAAAGAAAGTTGTCAGTGCTGAGAATCAACTGCCTTCGAGGATCCATCCTGGGTTTTCTTTTTAAGTTTTTCTTAAAAAGGCTACATGCAAAATAGATAGATAGATAGATAGATAGATCATGAAGAGACTGAGATAGATAGATCATGAAGAGACTGAGATAGATAGATAGATAGATAGATAGATAGATAGATAGATAGATAGATAGATAGATATGAACAGAGTGAGATTGATAGATAGATATGAACAGACTGAGATAGATAGATAGATAGATAGATAGATAGATAGATAGATAGATAGATAGATATGAACAGAGTGAGATTGATAGATAGATATGAACAGACTGAGATAGATAGATAGATAGATAGATAGATAGATAGATAGATATGAACAAAGTGAGATTGATAGATAGATATGAACAGACTGAGATAGATAGATAGATAGATAGATAGATAGATAGATAGATAGATATGAACAGAGTGAGATTGATAGATAGATATGAACAGACTGAGATAGATAGATAGATAGATAGATAGATAGATAGATAGATAGATAGATATGAACAAAGTGAGATTGATAGATAGATATGAACAGACTGAGATAGATAGATAGATAGATAGATAGATAGATAGATAGATAGATAGATAGATAGATATGAACAGAGTGAGATTGATAGATAGATATGAACAGACTGAGATAGATAGATAGATAGATAGATAGATAGATAGATAGAAATAGAGAGAGTGGTGGAGGGCACTTGCATAACCAGGAAGCGTTATCTGACATTTAAAAACTCTAATTAACTCTGATATAAAGTTACGTTATATTGTGCAACATTAATGACTCGGCCTCTTGTTTCTATTCCGCTTTGTATTATTCCGTAATTGATTTGTTTTCATTTTTGCCAATAATAAAATCCCCGGGCACCCTGTAGATTTATTGACGTCTAACTATAGACGTCTGCGATAAAGAAAAGAAATGTTGTCCGTGAAAAGGCGGCGTCCAAGGATATTGGTTGGAATGTCAAATGTCGTAAGAAAATATTTCGTTCTTCGAACCTGATGCTACATTCACTGTCAGAGAGAATTTGGCCGTGAAGTTCTGAGAGAAAATAGCAAAGACGGGGACGACAGGTGAATAATAGGCAATGAAGATGAATTGTTTCAGAATACAATATAAGGAAAGATTATTGCAAGGGAAGAAAAGCAGATAATTTATAATGAGAAAGAAAGAAAGAAAGAAAGAAAGAAAGAAAGAAAAGAAGGAAGGAAGGAAGGAAGGAAGGAAGGAAGACGTAGAATGTAAATAAAAGAAAGAAAGAAAGAAAGAAAGAAAGAAAGGAAGGAAGGAAGGAAGGAAGACGTAGAATGTAAATAAAACAAAGAAAGAAAGAAAGAAAGAAAGATAGGAATGAAGGAAGGAAGGAAGAGAAAGAAGGAAGTAAGGAAGATAAGATGGAAGATATGAAGGAAGAAAGATTCCCAAACAAATGATAAAGGAAGGAAGGAAGTCGTAGAATGTAAGCAAAACAGATAAAGAAAGAAAGAAAGAAAGAAAGAAAGAAAACGTAGAAAGGAAGAAAAATGGATACGGTTGAAAGAAAGAATGAATGAAAGAAATAAGACAGAAAGAAGAAAAGAAAGCAGATTTTCGAAAGAAAGAAAGAAAAAAGTTTATGAAGAAAGAAAAGACGTTTCTTTTTTCATTCTTTTTATGAGCTCTTCGCTTGATTTTTTTAATTTAAGAAAGAAAGATATCTTAATTTTGGTAAAATTTATGTAATTTTTCTTAATATACTGATGCTATTTTTCTGTTTTGCTTCATCTGGCATAAGGCTAATAATCGAGTTCTTTCTGTTATGCAAATAACGGCCCTTAATACAAATGGTGGCTCGCTTCACAAATGTTACTCTGACCGTGAAACATCAACGCCATGACGCCATTAAAGTTGTTTTTTGGGGGGCTTTTTTCTTATCCTGCCTGTCTCTAAAAATTCGTGACTTCGAAAAGTGAATATTCTGAATAAACTTTCTGATTTAGATACAAATTTATCGAAATGTCTTCATTCATTGACTTACTTGGGTAGTTTATGCTTAGAAGGTTCATATAGAAACCAATTTAAAAATATTAGCCCATTTCTATTATAGGAAAATTGGCGAAGTAGATTGCTTCCATAGGTTAATAAAATCTAAAGTGTATTGAATAGTTGATACTAAAGGCCTTTGTGTGCATTTTGGTTATAAATATTTATGATTTAATAATAAAATATAAGGAAAGAAGAAGGAAGATTATTGTGTCGTCCGATTTGTTTCAATATGAAAGTCATCTTTTATATATTTCTTCTTTTCATTTTTTATTTTTTATTTTCTTTCTTTAGAAAGAAAATTCTTGCTGTTTCCTTCATTGTTTTCTTTGGCCTTTCTTTCCGTTTTTCTATATTCGGAGAACGTTATCTCCCGATCTTTATTGCATGCGTTTTTCCGTCAAACTCTCGAACTCTCCCCTCGTTGCTTTCTCTCTATATCTCTTCCCTCTCCCTCACTTTCTCTATCTCTCTTCCCGTCTCTCTCTCCCCCTCTCGCTCTCCCGCTCTCTATCTCTCTCTCTTTCTCTCTCTTTCTCTCTCTCTCTCTCTACGAAAAATCCTTACTGTCTTTATCGTAATTTTCTTTATTAATTCTTTTTATGAGCTCTTCGCTCTGGCCCTTTTTTTTTTTTTTTTTTTTTTTTTTTTTTTAATTTAAGCGCGGAGCAAGACTGGCACCGAGATCACATGAATTTACAGTTGAGCTGGCGAGATGTAGCCGTAAATTCTATGTTAACAGTTTATTTTCTCGTACTTCTCGCTTGTGGAACTCCTCTCCGGCTTCTTGTTTTTCAGCCAGTTTGTTTTGTTTTACGGCACATCAACCTCAATGGGTCATTTAATGCCGACAACTTTTTTTTCTGTTAATATTTTTGTTTTGTCAAAAATCTATTTCTCAATAATTTTTTCCTCCAAAATGTATTGCTGGTAATAGTTTTTTTTTTTTTTTTGGTTTTTTCAAAAATTTATTTCTGGTAATAATTTTTTTACTAAGTATTTCTGCTATTAAAACCTATTTTTACACTTTCATAATGCTTTTTACCTCAGTTTCGGGGTTAACTATTTGCCCATAACTGGGACCCTGGGTCAGGGTGGACTTGGGAACGCCAGCAATTAAGACGTTCCACGCTCTTCAAAACCTCCTGATCAGAGGCTTTGCTGTTGGACGTAGTTTATCGTCTTACCCAGGATGCGGATATAGTTTATCATCATACCCAAAACGCGGATGTAGTTTATCGTCATACCCAGGACGCGGACGGATTTGTGGGTTAACTATTTGCCCGTAGCTGGGACCCAAACAGGTGCTACCACCCCGGAGCAGGGTGGACCTGGGAACAATAGCAATTAAGAGGTAGTTCCACGCTCCTCAAAACCTCCTGATCAGAGGCCTTGCTGTTGGACGTAGTTTATCGTCTTACCCTGGACGCGGATGTAGTGTTTTTCAACCAGCTTTAATCTTCAAAAATTTAAATGCAATGTCAGTCACTATCTCCTGTCCACCTGATTACTCTTTTCTCTTTCTGCTCATTATTAATGTTTCTGTTTCTAATTCTTCCCCACCCTGTAACCCCTTGCGTTTTAGTGCCATTGATGCCTTTGTCGGTGACGATTCCGATAAAAAAGGAAAAACAAATCCTTAGTATCTACTTTTCTCTTTAATCTTTACGCAATTGGCCCTGATCTGGCATCTCATCTGCAGTCGCTCTCTCACAGACGTGCCGTTGCCTCCCTGTCTTTTTTACAAATAATTTCATGTTAACTGCTCCGAGAGGCTGCTTTCGCTGGTTCCCAGACTTCATGAATTTAAGCGTTCTACTAGGCTGGCATCTCGCTCATACCCTTTCACTGTCTAAACTGTTAAATATAGCCGTCTCTTCTACTCCAATAGCTTCATGTCTCGCACTTCTCGCCTGTGGAACTCCCTCCCCTTTTCCTGTTTCCCTGATAGCTGTAATCTCCAACTATTCAAATGTAATGTCAATCGACGTCTCCAGATGCCCTGATCTATCCCCTATCGCTCTCTTCATCCTTTCCTCTGTCACTCCTATATGCTCTCGCTCCAACTCCCTGTAACCCCTTGCGTGCTAGTGGCTTCCCGCCTTGCTTGGGGTGAAACGTTTAAAAAAAAATCTTATGGCCACGTTCCATTGAAACACCGGTTCCCATAATATCACCGGAGTTAAACAACTTCGAGCCTCGTCGGTACCTAGATGGGAAACCGCTTGTGTAGTACCAGGTGCTGTAAGCTTTGATGTGCGGGTGGTGTAATGGATAACATCCCGGAAATGTTAATCGGAGAGCCGAGTTTTAATTCCCGTTGGCTTTGTTCTAATTCCTTAACGAGCAAATGAAAGGGAATGAATCTACCTCTACTTCCCCCAGCTATGGGTTAAATAGTAAGACTTATATTGCTAAATGATTATTACAACCAAAAAAATTCTTACTGTCTAAAAAGTATTTTCTTAAATAAACTACAAAAGGTTGATAAACCGTAAAAATCGAATCATATGTACTTTTCGTGCATTTTCAAAAATTCCTTAATCACGATATCAACTTGTTTCGTCTATCCCATAATTCTGTTTCTCCTTCTTTACTTTTCTTTCTTATATATATATATATATATATATATATATATATATATATATATATATATTTTTTAATGTAACTATAACAACAAGAACATTTCGATTTCATTTTTGCCTTGAAAAAGTCGGAAGACGAAACGCGTCGGTAAAATCTAAGATCTTTTTTCCAATTGTCATTTTACATATATATATATATATATATATATATATATATATATATATATATATAGTTAAGTTTTTCTCAATTCGTTGTTGGAAGATTTACCTGATGATCCTGAATCCTTAAAAAAGGATTTAGGTGAAATAAATTATCGTAATGGTACATTAAACTGGTTTGTTTTTCATTACATATATATATATATATATATATATATATATATATATATATATATATGGAACTCTTTGTTCTTTCATTCGTTATTCATTTTCTTTTATTCTTCGTTTATTTCCTACACTATTTTTTCTATTTTTACAGATTTCATTTTCAGATTTAATCTATTTTCTCCTACTTTTTCTTTCCTTCTTTCTTTTCCCTCTTATTTCTTCTTTCTTTTTCATTTTATTCCTTCTTTCTTTTCCTTCATTTTTTTCCTGGTTTATCTTAACTTTGCTTCATTTATTCTTTATTTATTTCTCGTTTATCCAACCATTTCTTCTCTTTTTACTTCAATTAATTTTGGCGCCAACTCTTACTTTTTCTTCGTTTTTTGATCTTACTTTTTGTTGGCAAGTTTTTCTTCTCTTTCTTTTTTCCCAGTTTCATTCATTTTTTCCTTATTTGTTAATTCTTTTGCTTCATCTCAAATCTTTCTAAATATATATTACATTCTTTCCTCCGTTTTTTTATTTTTTTTGTTTCTTTTTTGTTTTTTGAGAGGAAGGATTTCTTCTCTTTTCTTTTTCATCTCTCGCTCTCTCTTACACTCCCCCTCTATCCCTCTCTCTATCCCACCTCTCTCTCTCTTTCGCTCTTTCTGTCTTTCTTCATTTCCTAACTATCCTTTTTTCTCTACAATTTTCTTTATTCAGTATTTCTCTAAATGCACCTTGTTTTTTTTTCTGCACCCTTTTATTTGTTTCTTCAAATCTTCCTTTCTTTCTTTCTTTCTTTCTTTCTTTTTTTCTTTCTTTCTTTCCTTTTTTCTTTATTTGGAGAATGCTATCTACCTACTTTTAGTCCACGCATTTTTTTTTCTTTCAGCTATTCTCTCTCTCTCTCTCTCTCTCTCTCTCTCTATCTATCTATCTATCTATCTATCTATCTATCTATCTTTCTCTCAATTCTCTCTCTTTCACTTCATCTCTCTCTCTCTTCCTCTCTCTTTCTTTTCGAAAATTCATTACTTCTTTATTCATAATTTTCTTCATTT
The DNA here is from genome assembly GCA_963932145.1 of Acanthosepion lycidas. Classification (NCBI taxonomy): domain Eukaryota; kingdom Metazoa; phylum Mollusca; class Cephalopoda; order Sepiida; family Sepiidae; genus Acanthosepion; species Acanthosepion lycidas. The sequence continues at coordinate 7,286,640 of OZ010599.1, read as the reverse complement.
ATTCTTCAGTATATAATTTTTCTTTCTTACGTTCATTAATTTATTCATTCTTCGTTTTTCGTTCTTCCTTCCTTTTTTCTTTCTGCCTTCAAATAATCCTTTTTTATTCATTTTTTTTTTCATCTTTCGTTTATTATGCATTTATTTATTTTTCTTCTTTAGCTCGCTTTCTTTCTTTCTTTTTGATTTTCTATTATTTTCCATTTACTCATCTATTCTTTTTCCTTCTTTTTTTTTTTTTTTTTTTTTTTGTCTCCTCCTGTACTTCCATTCATCTCAAATCGTCTCTCACCCCTAAAACTGACCATTAATCCTCGCGGCCACCTCACCCCAACCCCCAACAACAACAAAACTAACAACTTCGCAGACTTGCGGATTTCTTGCTTCAGCCTCGTCTTTTAATTATTCCTTGGGAGATTTTTCTTAAAAAGACATCTAATCTGTTTATCGCTGCGTCATTTTTTTTTCTTTCTCGCGAAATCTATTCATGCCTTTTCCGCTGTCATTTTCTCTCTTATCTTCGAGTAGCGTGCAGTTAATGACGTCAACAGACCGGTCACGTGCGGTGGCCACATCCCAAAAGATGTACAGAATAACCACGAAGAAAGTAAGAAAGAAAGAAAGAAAGAAAGAAAGAAAGAAAGAAGAGAATGAGATAGATAGATAGATAGATAGATAGATAGATAGATAGATAGATAGATAATGAAGAGACTGTGATAGATAGATAGATAGATAGATAGATAGATAGATAGATAGATAGATAGATAGATAGATAGATAGATAAAGGATCAGAATGAGATAGAGAGAGAGAGATCGATAGAACCATCCATCCATCCATCCATCCTGTAGGTTTTCATTATTTTACAAGAACGTCACTGTACTGTCCGATGGTGTAGCCGCAACAACTCGTCTGCTGCATCAACTGGGCCGAGGCACTGCCTATCAAATAAGTCAAATTTCGAAATACTGATCATTTGTTATAATTCCATGACACTTCCCCGATGCAGGTGATCATGGCTCTTCATGGATAACTTTTCCTTTATTATATCTGAATTATCATGACTTTTTGAGTGGAGTCGCTTTCCGTTGCCTTCTTCACGGTTTTGAATTCAAAGTTGTCCTCCTCATAGATCACACACCACTTAAGGTTGGAGATCCAAGTCTACCCAGCAATTTAACCCATAGCTGGGGGTAAAAGAGATGAATTCTTGCTTTTCTCAAGAGCATTAGTGCGAAAGTCAACGCATCAGAATAGATCGTAACTTGAACTCGGTTCGCCGATTCTAACTCCTGCGCCGATAACCGTCAGGCTACAGGCAAATATTCTCCGTCTTTACCTGAGTTAAAACGCTGCTGCTGGACCTATTATTATTATTAGTAGGTCGATCTTGTGAGCAACTTGTATGTTGATGTTACCTGGGACACTGTTAGTAAAATTGTCCATTCCTTTTCTCACGAGGCCCAGTGCTCCGAATACTATTGGTACAGTCTCAGTCTTCATTCCCCACATCCTGTTAATCTCGATCTCCAGGTTCTTGTATTTGGACAATTTCTCGATAATGTTCATTGAGGTGTTTCTCTCAGATGGTCACTGCTATGTCAGTAAGCATACACTTCCTGAATTTCTTGTTTTTATGATAATATCAGGTCTGTTGGCTTTTATTTCCCTGTCAGTTTGAACTGGTATGTCCCAGAGGATCGTTTTGTCTGGTTGGTGCTCATACTATCTCTCAGTGGTTTCGATTTTGTGCTCGTTGCATATATTATTATTATTATTATTATTATTATTATTATTATTATTATTATTATTAACTTCGTACAGTATTTAGCTTCTACCCAAGATCTCACGTTATTGGTTCTGTACATTAAGTCTGTTTCACTTCAGACACAATGCACCTTTCGCAAGAAGTTGACAGTTCCTAAAAATGACGATTTCTGCAGGGTTGAAATATGGAACTTAATTCCAATTATTCCCAGGTCTGAAAATGGAACGTAACGTACGAATAATGATGGGGACTATGGTAGTGCCCATATCCTCCAAAAGTTCCGCGTCAGAGCGGCGAACTGTAGGCTTACTAAGTTCCTCATTTTATTATTATTATTATTATTATTATTATTATTATTATTATTAGTTTAAAGCTGCTTCCTAGTATGATTATCTGCTAGGATGAGTAGCTAATTCCTGAAGCACATTTGTGTTTATTCAACACCCACGGAGTCAACATGAGGTTTATACTACAACTAATCCTGAGCAGACCTTAGTTACATTTTCTGAGAGAGAGAGAGAGAGAGAGTGCACAATATGGCGTGATCAAGGTCAGTAAGCTCAAAGCCTCGGTCACGATGACTTGTGACTTCGTGCTAGCACAACCATCGTCGTATGTGCCAGATGGATTCTGGCGCGAAAAATTGCCTGGCACGTCTACCCAATTTCATTCGCAAGGATTCAACCCCTGGTATGGTTCCCAATCACTACCCAACGGTGCCACAGTTAGGATCATATCTCCTGGAGTCCGATAGTATCGGGAAATCACCTCTTTAACAAATTGATCATCTTGAGATTCGAATCCTGATCTTATGGTCGGGATCCTAGCGCACTAACCACTCGGCCATTCGCCCACTTTTATAAGTAATAATTAATTAATTGGATTTTTTTTTAATCATTTCACCCCAAGCAAGGTGATAATGTCACTAAGACGTAAAGGAATTACTGAGAGTGGAACAGAATGAGAAGACATAGTGAGAAGAAAAGACAATAAAAGAACAGGTGTCAGGGCAGCAGAAGATGGCGATTCACGTTGCATTTGAATGATTGAAGATAGTAGTTGCCAGGGAAGCAAGAAATCGAAAGGGAGTTCGACAGGCGAGAAGTGCGAGAAAATATTCTATTAGAATTAGATTTACAGTTGTATATAGCTAATTCAACAGTAAAACCATGAGACCTAATTGCCAATCTAGTAGTATGCTTAAATTCATGAGGCCAAGGCACCAAGGAAGAAAGCTCATCTGAACACTTGCCATGAAAATATTTATAGAAAAGACAGAGGGAGGCCACGTCACTCTACTGGAAATTAGCTTCAGAAATGTAAGAAAAATTGTTCTTTCATATAAATGCATGAATGCCTAAAAGCGTTATTTATTTTGCTATTTACAGTCATATCTATTTGGGGTATTTTGCGCATCGTGTCTATTTCAGAGTTTCACTCTATTCGTCACACGTAGCTTCATACTGTGAAAGGCCGTTTTGTTTTAAGCAACGTATCGCTATCCACGAGTCTTCCACAAGCAAGAGAAGAATGATGTTTAGCCAACCATGGATAATTCGTCCCTTAGTTAAAGAGCCTCCTTTAAAAAAAAAATGTTCTTTGGGTGAGAGGATGTCAATGTGAGCCAAATGGACTGGACTAAATAGTAAACTACGCTGCCTACCATTGATTGTCTGAGAAGGGTTAAGATTTAAGGTTGGAGACCATTAGAAGCTACAATGAAAGACTAACATATGAGCACTAGTAAGAACGAGGGGGAAATAAACAATATAACTTAATGTGATTTTGCGTTTTCCTCCCTTTACTCGACCGTTACGTCCTGCCATTACCTCAGATAAATAATGGACCATTTTTCCAGAGAAAGACGCAAGGAAACTATATATAAAATATACTGTTTGGTTTTACTGAGAAAAAGAAAAAAGACATAAGAAAAAGAAGGGCTGCTCAGAGATTATCCTATGCCGGAGTTAAATTCTTGGCTATCAACAAGCAAGGGAGAAGAAATGAAAGATTTATTAAAAAGAATATTGCATGCAAGGAAATGTTTTATATATATATATATATATATATATATATATATATATATATATATATATATAAAATGGACAAAGTCCGACAATTATTTTAAGACATTTTTATGTTTATACATTCTTTTTATCCTTTATTCTTCTGTCGGGGGACGAATATTTTCTGTGAAAATTTCTCGGACATTCAGGCCAGTAAATGTTGTTAATACTGTTTATTATAAACAGAGCATTTACTTAAATATATTTTATCTATAAAAATAATGTATAAACATAAAAATCTCTTAAAATAATTGTCGGGCTGTCCATTTCATATAAACGCACAACCTTAAAATTTAAATTCAAACTCAGCGTTGGGACTGCACGTTCCAAAACAATAACACATTTCTCATAGCATTTTTTCGGATTTATCTCTATTTTCGCTGTCCTCTTATTACTGAGAGTAAAAACAAGAACAAAATCTATTTCCATACCTGAGGATGTCTGTAGGAACAGACGAAAGCTTGTAAAAATAAAAAAAAACTTATGCAACTGAAATTTATAAACGAGGATCATATCATTCATGTACAGGTTCGGGGTTTATGTATCTTATTTGAATTGTTTGCGACGATGGATTCTCGCCAATTAAATCATTAACCTCTGTATTTGTTTTTTGTATGAATGATTCATGAATTTATAAATTAATTGCACCTTTATTGAAATATATATATATATATATATATATATATATATATATATATATATATATATATATATATATATATATATATATATGTAATGGACATTCCGACAATTATTTTAAGACATTTTTATGTTTATTTTCCAGAGAAAGACGTAAGGAAACTATATATAAAATATACTGTTTGCTTTTACTGAGAAAAAGAAAGAAGACATAAGAATAATGAGAGCGGCTCAAACACTAATATTTTTTATTATATATATATATAATAAAAAATATTAGTGTTTGAGCGTTTTTTATTATATTCTTACTCTGTCCTGGACATTGAGTTCTACCTGGATTCTATCCTCTTGGGAATTTATATATATATATATATATATATATATATATATATATATATATATATATATATATATATATATATATATATATTAGGTTGGTGCAAAAATAATTTCGTTTTCTCACATAGTAACATATGTTAGAAAACGAAATTATTTTTGCACCAACCTAATATATACGTGTGTGTGTGCGTGTGTGTGAGTGCAGATATCTAGAAAAATAGGAAAGAACGCGTTAGGTAAATTATCCGGACTTCTTTAGTATTTTTGTTTTTATTTTTTATTTTTAAAAAACAGTGCTCCATACAGAAGTAGAGCTTAAATTATAATTATTTTTTTAAAAAAACATGATTCCTTCGCTACATAAGAGTTCTCATGTTTCAAAAACGAGAGCCGAAAACCTCAATATAATTATTAAATTAAATTGAATTAAAGTATCAAGCCCTGCTTTTTAAAAAGTAATTATAATATATATATATATATATATATATGTATGTATGTATGTATATTGACCACTAATATTATCTATATATATATATATATATTAAATTAAATTAAAATATCAATCCGTGTTTTTTTTAAATAATTATAATATATATATATGTGGGGGGGGGGTATATTGACCACTAATATTATCTATCTATATATATATATATATATATATATAGATAGATAGATAGATAGATAGATAGATAGATAGATAGATAGATAGATAGATAGATAGAAATGGGTGTCTATTTCAAATACGAATTATTCACTATAGTATCATTGAAAGTAATAAATATGTCCGATTAAAAATAAATCCATTAATATATATATATATATATATATATATATATATATATATATATATATATATATATATATATATATAATGAAAATATTCATGATCAAACTTGAATTACCGTACTAGGTAAGACGATAAACTACATCCGACACCAAGGCCTTTGATCGGTAGATTTTGAGGAGCATTGAACCACCTCTTAATTGCTGGTGTTACCAGGTACACCCTTACCCGGGGTGGTAGCACCTGTTAGGGTCCCAGCTATAGGCAAATACTTAACCTCTAAACTGTGTCAAAACACTATGAAAGTGTAAAAATAGAACTTAGTACCAGAAATACTTTTTGCAAAAATGTTATTACCAGAAATATATTATTACCAACAATACATTTTTGAAAAAATTAGTTTGGTTTGGTTTCTTTTGTTTTGTTTACGGCATATCAACCTCAATCTGTTATTTAATGCCGACAATTTTCATTGTTGGTATTTTCTTTTTCCAGAAATCTATTTCTGGTAATATTTTTTTTTCAAAAAATGTATTGCTGGTAATATTTGTTTTTCAAAAATATATTGCTGGTAATAATTTTTTATACAAAGTATTTCTGGTATTAAAACCCATTTTTACATCTGTAATGTTTTGATCTGTTTTTTGGGGGTGTTAACTATTTTCCCATAGCTGGGACTCTAACAGGTGCTACCACCCCGGGTCAGGGTGGACCTGTGAACAATTAAGAGGTGGTTCCACGCTCCTCAAAACCTCCTGATCAGAGGCCTTGATGCTGGATGTAGTTTATCGTCTTACCCAGGACCGGAATGTAGTTTATTGTCATACCCAGGGTGGCTTATTAACTAGTCCTTTAATTGTTATATGTGCCGTTCAAATTGTCCGCTTTCTTTTTTCTCTACTTGCACGATTCATTAACTCATCGGAGAGTGTTCATTTTTTACTACATTCAAGTTACTCAATTTTTCTTGACCACCTCTGATAAACAACTAACTTCAAATGACCCCACAGAAAAAAAAATCCAAAGGTGTGAAGTCTAGTGAGTTATCTATTAACCCCTATAGTTAGCGACAACATTTACCTCACCATATATATATATATATATATATATATATATATATATATATATATATATATATATATATATATATATATATATATATAAATATATGAATATATACAAGCTGAATAAGGGCTTTTTTTTTAATCTGCTAGTACTTTCAACTATACATTCAGTCATCCTCAGGCATGGAAATTATTTTGTTTTTAGTAAAATCCAGGTAGCATCAGAGACGAAAAATTAAATGCTAATCGAAATGTTTTTTTTTAGAAATGTGTTATTTTTAACGGATAAAAACTTTTGGAGCGTGCAGACGCAACGCTAAGATTGAATTTTTATTTTATTTTTTTTTTTTTTTGAAAGTTTTTTTGGAACTCCTTATTACTGGTTCATTTCTATGCTTGGTCGGCTCAGGAGATTTTTGTGATCTAGCATATGTGCTGATTCTTAAGTCTACTCCAGTGAGCGAAATAAAGGGTTCAGTTCGATATTCCAACCACCTGAAGAAAGCCTGAGCGTACAACGGCCGAAACGTTGTAATAAATATGGCGACAAAGTTTAGGACAATAGTACAATAATGTACATAATACCTCATCTCAGGAATATAGACAGATCTGGGAAGTTTAATGACAGACAGCGGAAAATACGACACAGAAGTCCGTAGGCTATTTTCAAATAGTGAAAGATGTCTTCCAAACGCTAAACTAAATATTAAGTAATTTTTTATAGAAGCAAAGAAAAGAGCGATGGAATGCTATGTATTATCTCTATTCCTATATAGCAGTGAATGCTGGACATTTTCCGCACAGATGAGGAGACTTAAGGCAGTAAAGAAGTGTCTCTACAGAAGGATGCTGAGAATACCATAGACAGGGCATCTGAGCAACGAAGAAAAGGGTGAATCAGGTACTTTCTGGAGCATTTATGTAGAATAAAATGCATACCTAATGCTTTTATTAAAGAAAGACATTAAAATGTAAAAAAAAAGCTCTGGTAATGTAAGTTCTGGTAAAAAATGCAATAATAATAACAGAAAAAAATTGCAATATGAGCACGGGTAAAAATGATTGCTGAGACATTAAGGTTTATAAGTAAAAAAAAATTCATACATTAGTGTCCTGAAGAACACATGGCCCAGTGGATAAAGATGTTGGTTAGGTCCAGTGACTACACCCAAAGAGTTGTGCGTTCAATAGCCAAAGCAGTGGTGAACCAAAACTTGGAGGATTGAATTAAAAGGAAAGAACTGAGACATCCTGAAGAGGCATGGTACGTGGAACTAGAACAATCTACCCCCGGTTAACGAAATAAAGGGTTTGGTTCGAAATTCCAGTCACCGAAAGAAGGGAGCGTATAACAGCCGAAACGTTGTGAATATGGCAATGAAGATGAGAATAACAGTCCGAATAATGTAAATAATGCAAGTAATCATAATATCTCATCTCAGCGATATAGAGGCCAAAACGTTGTGAATATGGCAATGAAGATGAGGATAACAATCCGAATAATGTAAATAATGCAAGTAATCATAATACTTCACCTCAGAGATTCAATTACCTGAAGAAGGCCAGAGCGTACAACGGCCGAAACGTTGTGAATATGGCAATGAAGATGAGGATAACAGTGTGAATGATGTAAATAATGCAAGTAAAAAAAATCAAATTGGAATCAAGAAGAAAGGGATTGTCAGTGGTCAGGAATTAATGTAAGGCCCACTAAATAGAAAAGAGCAAATATTACTTCCTTAAATCATCATTTTTGTTAGTATTAATCTTTTGTTTTATTATGATTTGCAAACATCAGCTTGCTATTTCTATATATTAGGTTGGTGCAAAAATAATGACGTAATAATGTCGTTTTTTGACGTATTTTTAACGTCAAAAAACGACATTATTACGTCATTATTTTTGCACCAACCTAATACTATCATTGCGCTTTGTACCAGCACCTGGTTGGGTTTTTTGATGCCGTTTCTGGTGCGATCAATGGGGCTAGAGACAGAATAAGGGTCAGGATTGAAAATGTGAAACTGTTGTCGAAAAATTACGGACGACGAAAAACATTTAAAGTAGGTACCGCCAAAAGTTTTCTGAAAAAAAGGATATACTATGATTCATAAAGGCCCCAAACTTGATAAAAAAAAAGTTTTATCGTCAAAATATTTACGTTATTATTAAGAGAAAAGATCAAAGTAATTTTTTATTTATTTTATTATATATTTTTAATCCTTTCCAGCACGTTCGAAATTTTGATAAAAAATCTAGTTTTTCTTCGTCAGTGGTTGGGCCAAAGATAACTATGGGGAATTTAGCGTTGTTTTGGCGGTAAAAAAAAACACATTGTTTTGGAAATTCTTGTAAATTCAAATAATTCTCCAATTTTAATGAAATGTTCTGGACTTATTCACAAATGAGTGAAATTACTTTTGATTTTGTTTTTTAAATCTTGGTCATTTTTTTACACCTGTTACCCCCTTTTACTTAATTTTATGAAATTTTTGGAAATTAAATTTTCATCCTAAATAAATCATTATTTTATTTTTTTATCTGATCTGAATAGAAAAATAAAAAAATGCAATAAAACTATGACATTATTTAATTAGAAAAGCGTTTAATTACTTCTATAAATAAGATATATTAAAGACACTATTGTCTTAAGAAAAAATGTTTTCCATGAATAATGAATTTTTACTAAAAATGTTTACATGTTATTTTAAATTTTAATTGGAAAATTTTTTAAGTGTTAAATCTTTTAAAATTCTGTATTAATTTCAGCCTTTCTTAATTATATTATTATTAAGTGAAAACTATATTAACTAACCATAAATGGAAAAGCTTAATACAAATCATTACACTAATATTTTTAAAAGAAATTAGATTTTTTTATTAGTGTACAAACGTGCCGATTTTTGCAAGTACCGTCGATCATATGCGACAATATTAGAAAATAAGGGCGATAATTATATTAAATGTAAAACCCAAATTTCTAAAATTCAGTAAAATATTAGATTACAATATTTTTCTTAATTTTTAAGATTACTGAGTACATTAACTTTTTTTTCTTTTCTTTTTTTTTTAAAGGAGTTTACTTCATTTGCTTCAATTATGTTTTACTCCAGATAAAGTCTCCGTAGAACATTAGATGTCATCAACGCTTGTCAAATACGTCCCGACAACTACTGCCGTGTTAAAAAAAAGGCATTTCTGTGATATTTTAAACTCAAAGTAAATAATATTTGTTTCAAATCAGATTAATTATACTTATTAACTTGAAAGGCATCCCTTGATTAATGTGCATTCGATTAATGCGTTTTCGAATAGTGTGCTAAAATTTATAGACCAAAATTAGATTAGTGTATACATAATACTCGATTAGTATGGTAAAACAATCTTCAGTTAACCATAGTAACTGAAATTTTATTTTTTATAGTTACCGATATTATGTTATATTTCTATATTAATTATTGGTAATATTCCTCAACTAAAATTTCAGAAAAGTATATTTTATTTTAGCAAAACAAAAAGAATTTTTTGTCCAGTCAATTTAAATTAGTTTTGAAATATAGCAAAGTATTTTACATATTGGAAATAATAAATGTAATCTATTAGCTTGTAATTAAAACTAAAATAGATGCTTCAAATTTTTTTTTTTTTTTTTTTTTTTTTTTCATTTATAATAATTCATTTTAAACCTTAGGTGTCGCTATTTTGTGTTGGTACCTTATTTAAAGGGATTATTCTGGTTTATTAATGAACTTCAATAGCAATAGGGGACGCCCGCTACTGTAGTTTAGAAAATGAAGAAACCGAAAACTTTCAGATAGAGTACAGTCCTCGTAGTACTGATCAGGGTGGACCACCACTATCTGGCCAAAAGATTCCTCTTTTATAAAGCTGAAACTCCCTCCCTCCCTCCCTGATCGGAGATAGATAAGAATGTAGCTCTCAAGAGCTTTAAACTGTTATGTCCAATTAAAGAGACATTCTTCCACTCCCAACTCGTTTAATCAGCAAAATTGTATATCGCTACATATAATAATAAGAGCATCGTACCCGTAAAAAATGACTTCTGGTTACGATCGATCTATGCGCTCTGTCTAGGTTCAAAGTGTAGTTGCTTCGCATTTCCGCCTAAGATCAGGTTGTAGTACCTGTGCGCTCTACTGAGCTTCAAAATGTCCACGACTTCTGATCGGAATCAAAATTCAACTTCTGTGCCTCAGCCGTGCTCTAATTTTTGCTGAAAAGTGGTGTCACGTTCGTGCCACTGCACAAAATACGAATATGTTTACCCACTACGGCAAAAGATGGGGATTCGGAGAATTCCAACTAACCCACCAGTGAGAGTGGTTGCGGTGACGAGGCAAAATTTGCTAATACATATGTTAAATAATAGTTTAGCAGACTATTATTTTTTTACAGAATTGTATTCTGCTTTGACTTCCTCATTTTGACCTTTGAGGTCAGATACAGGAAAACAAAGGAAGTCATTTTGATTGCCTAAAACTAATGTGGGAATGTTAGATGATAGAAAAAGATTTCGGGAAGTTTTACACGTTGAAGACATGTGCTATTTTGTGTCTGGGAACTTCAGTGGGGGTGAGAGAGCAACCCCACTGGCTAGTTAAAAATGTACACATCGACGTGTTGGATAAAATACTTAAGATTTAAAATTCCCTTTGCTTGAAGTTTTCATTTTACCTCCAAACAAACCAACTGGCAATCAGCGGCCAGATAAAGATGAGAGAAGAAAAATGGGAAAACATCTTTATTATGGAAGTGAACCCGTCACCAAGAGATCCCAGAACGAGAGGCTAATGCAACACATGCGGGTGTGGGCCTACACGTGAAATTGCTCATGTGTCGTTTTTTACTTGTATGGGGAATTAGTTAAGTATTAGATCAGAGTGAAGTATCTGTTCTATCTGTTTTTATGTGTAGAGTTCAAATATTTACATGTTCACTACAAATGTGTGGTTGTTATTACTGCAGATCAAGTGACAGCAAGTCTCCTCATCGTCCATTGTTAATTATCATCACTATTATTATGATTTTTCAGGGCACGTGACCGAGTGGTTAGAATCTTTGCTTTCTGACTATGAGATCCGAGTTCGAATCTCATCGTGGTCGATTTGTCATGAAGGGTGGCGTCTTGATGCCATCAATCTGGAGGAGAAGATACCAGTGTGCCTGAAAATCATATCACGAGTTGACCCACACCTTTTGAGTAAAATTGGGTAGACGGAACCCTTGGAAGCTGTCGGTAGTTGTGCTAGCACGAAGCTACAAGTCATCGTGACCGAGGGATTGAGCGTGCTGACCTGGTTCAAATTGCTGACCACGCTAGATATTACGCTCTCTCCCAGAAACTATAACTAAGGTCTGCTCAGTATAGTTGCAGTATAAACCACAGGTGGGCTCTGTGGGTACTGAACAAACACGAATGTGCCTGAGGAAGCGTCTGCAATCGGGATGGGCTATACAATTATGAATTAAAACAACTTATTGTAAATGTATTCAAGTTTAAGAATGCATCAACATATGTAAAACTCTATTTACATTATTCGGACTATTGTCTTCATCTTTGTCGTCATATTTATTACAACGTTTCGGCCGTTGTACGCTCCAGACTTCTTCAGGTGGTTGGAATATCGAACTGAACATTTTAATTTCGCTCACTGGGGTAGACTGTTCTAGTTCCACGTGCCATGTTTAATAGATATCAGTTATCGTCTGTTAATTCCACTCTGAAAGTTCTCCACTGCCTTAACCAGGTATTGAACTCACAGTCTTTCGGTCCTGTCACTGGATCTAACTAACGCCTTTATCCACTGTGCCATGTCTCCCCAAGGCCATGTGGATAAACGCGAAACGTTGTAATAAATATGGCGACAAAGATGAGGACAATAGTCCGAATAATGTAAATAGTGTACATAATACCTCATCTCAGAAATATAGACAGATACTGAAAGGTTGAAACGTTGTAATAAATATGGCGACAAAGATGAGGACAATAGTCCGAATAATGTAAATAGTGTACATAATACCTCATCTCAGAAATATAGACAGATACTGAAAGGTTGAAACGTTGTAATAAATATGGCGACAAAGATGAGGACAATAGTCCGAATAATGTAAATAGTGTACATAATACCTCATCTCAGAAATATAGACAGATACTGAAAGGTTGAAACGTTGTAATAAATATGGCGACAAAGATGAGGACAATAGTCCGAATAATGTAAATAGTGTACATAATACCTCATCTCAGAAATATAGACAGATTTGTAAAACTCCTCTCTAAAAAATAATCCATGTAAATGTATCTGTACTGATGTGGAAAGGAATGAAGATTTTCAATAGTGTATCAGTCAGTTATGTGCCATGCGTGATACACGCTTAGGCGATCATGTATCGAAAGATGCATGACTGACGAGGCAGATTTATTACCCCGCAGTATGTTGCCATTTCTTTCGGCGATAGACCAGTTACCATCCAAGTCTATAGAGCCCGGTCTGGGGAGAAGAAGAAGAGGATTCATACCTTTCCCAAGTAAGTGAATGTAATGGATTCGACTGGAATTCGAACTCGGCTCTAGGATTCCTCATATTATTTGGAATACACCTTTTGAGGCGTCTGCAATGGGGGATTAGCTAGCCGTCCTAGTAGACCGGTCCCCTTGGATACTAGTGGCTGCAATGGCGTAGCTAAAGTAAACGTCACCCGGGGAGGTCCGCTCAAATGTCACCCCAGTGACCCCGATTCACCCGATGCTGAATGGTTAGCTGTAGCTAAATTTTCATACATGCTCTACCTCTACTTTACTCTACTGACCGGTACGTTACTGTTTACATGTATGATCCAAGACAAAATCCAATACCACAAAATAATCAGTTCAAATCAAAAGATTTTTAAAATGCAACTGTTCACTTTCAGAATAACTAAATACAAAACACGGCAATACACAAAAGTATGACATTCGATACTATGGTCTTGGAATGAATGTTTTCTTGTTTTCATTGTGGCAAACTGGTCAATGACATCGTCAAAATCTGTTTGTCTTGTAAGCTTGTTTTCAATGGACAGCACAGCCAAATCCGACAGTCTCGACTGGCTCATGGTTGACATAATTTTCTGTTGCTAATTTTCCGGGGTCCAATTTTCCGTTGCATCATTTTCTGGGTACCATTTAATTATCAATGATGTTTGAAAGTATTTTTCTTGACAAAAATGTTCTATTTAATTTTTAAGCATTTTTCGGAACATTGTAAATCAACTGCATTCTTTTAAAGGTTACCTAGAGAATTTATGCAAATAAAATTACATCGTATTTTGATGTTATTATGATTTTAGTTTTAGTGATAATTTAAAAACAATAAATATTTATCATTAGTACCAATAATGGAAAATTACGTTAAAAATTTAAAAGAATCGTTTTTGGAATCGGAAAATAGGCAAAATTTTTTCCGATTCCGATACCGTTTCCGTTACCCCCAAAAGTTCCGATTTTTCCGATTCTCGATTCCGATTCCGATTAATCGTCCCAGCACTAGTAGATATATTCAAAAGTATATCGCTCACTCAATGGAAAATTGTATCTCAGCGAATTGATACACAGACAAGACTGAAAATGTTGCACTTTTGACTTCGTATTTCGCTTTGTTCTTATTAATGATGCAGAGTTAAAACACCATATCATCCGATAGAATGTTACAACAATGTCTCTTGTTAGTAACCAAGATTGTAGCAACTGAAACACATGAGAGCTGAAAACATTGCTATTTTTCCTACTCACAAATTTCCCGACAATTTATTAGAAAATTTCTGACGGGGGGACAAAATTGGGGGGTCATAAATTATTTCTGGGGGGTTATATGCCCGCCTGCGAAACCCTGTGTCACCACCACTGTTTTCAGACTTTTTCAGACTATTTTTGGCACCTTAGCCTGGTTGAAAAATTTTGTTGGGGGTGACACTGTGTCACCCCTCCTATGCTGGCACCCGGGGCGGTCCGCCTCCCTTTGCCCCCCTTAGCTACGCCACTGAGTGGCTGTAGCGATTTACATTTTTACTATGTTTTTGAGGCCGTGTTGCTTATCGACGTGGACGATAATAACTTTCCACAGATTCTTCTTCATTATCTGACATTAACTAACTGGGGAAAAAGACATATTCATGCCTCTACCAAGAGGAATTTTTATGAAAGGGGACGCAACAGACGAGACTAGAATTTGAACCCGATTCGCTGATTTTATACTCTGCGCTTATAACCGTTGTACACCCCGCAGATCACTGAGTTTTTTTTATTTCAAGCTATAATTTATATTATCTAAAGGTATGAAAGGATTAAATGAAAGGCATAAATGATATGCCTCGAGAGACTACCAAGCAAGCAATGTCTACCTGTCAGCGAGTTTTTTCTTTTCTTTTCTTTTCTTTTTAAGCAGCATATGACATTCTGGATTTTAAGCAGGGGTAAACCATGGCCACTGGCGCCGTTAAGAAAAAAATATCCGCCACAAAGTAAGCTCGATTATAATCGATTATGGATAAGCTTAACTTAGTTTGGCACAAGACCAGAAAAAATGGGGCTCCTAGTGAAGATCGCATTCACAATTAATGAGCTATAAGTCTAGCATGCCGGCCATTACACCAGAATGAAGCTCTCCCCCATCCACCATTAAAGAGGTTCGATTGTAACTGGGAGTGATAATTATTGATGTTGTCTTGGCAAATTTCGCTTCCGTCTCCGTATAAGTTGCAGCGTGTATCACAACTTTCCCTATAAAACGGCTGGGTTATCAGTGCCGCGTTTCAATTGGAAGTCGTTGTGCTGCTGCTGCTGTTGCTGCTGCTCATTATTTCACTTGCATGCTTCCTCAAATTTAGCTTCGCCCCCGCAACAAGTTTCAGTAAACACGTATCAATAATTTATTATGTGAAAAGGAGGCTGGCAGATGGAAAGAAATAGATTCTTCTACGCAGGTGTCTCTAAATGGAATTTACAAAGCGATATAATGATTACCTGTGCTAATAGATAGATAGATAGATAGATAGATAGATAGATAGATAGATAGATAGATAGATGGAAACAGTCTAAGATAGATAAATACATAGTTTTGAACATAGATAAAGAGATATGAAGTGATTGCGGTAGATATATACACACACACACACATATATATACACACACACACACACACACATATATATATATATATATATATATATATATATATATATATAAATTGACCGAAACAGAGATACACATAATTTAACATATATAGATTTCAGTAGACTGAAGCAGGTAATGAATGGACTAAGAGATAGATAGATAGATAGATAGATAGATAGATAGATAGATAGATGGGAACAGACTAAGATAGATAGATAGATAGATAGATAGATAGATAGATAGATAGATAGATAGAAACAGTCTAAGATAGATACATACATAGCTTTGAACATAAAGAGATATGAAGTGATTGCAGTAGATATATACAAATACACACACACACACACACACACACACACACATACATATATATATATATATATATATATATATATATATATATATATATATATATATATATATATATATATATAATTGACCGAAACAGAGATACACATATTTTAACATATATAGAATTCAATAGACTGATGCAAATAATGAATGGACTAAGACAGATAGATAGATAGATAGATAGATAGATAGATAGATAGATAGGAACATACTGCGATATGAACAAACTTATATATATATATATATATATATATATATATATATATATATATATATATATATATATATATATATGTAAGCTATGATAGTGAAAAGTTCTCAAGAAGGGATTAAAAAAATTTGATCATCAGCTCAAATTTTGAGAAGCTGCGTGAAATTTTCAGCACCTCCTCTCAGATAGATAGATAGATAGATAGATAGATAGATAGATAGATAGATAGATAGATAGATGTGTGGAGGTTAGTGCAGCAATTCTTCGTTTAAATCCACAACTATAGATAAAAAAAAAGCAGTGCCGGTATCTGTTAAAATCATTGTTCGTTGAAAAAAAATTCTCATGCAACATTCCCTCAAAAAAAAAAAAAAAAAGAAATATCCTTACAATCCGAAAATATATTTCAGATTCGGATATTCCTCAAGGGGCTGATAACCTGTAAAATAAAAATCAGTCAGGTAATGTCCTATTAAGAAGAACAAACGGGGAATATTTTTTAAGCCTTTTCGTGACTACCAGAAAATCTCTTTTCATGCTTCCAACTAACATCAAATGACTTATTCCACGCCAGGAGAATCTCCCAAAAGGCCGAACAAACTTCGCCTGGCAGTTCTATTTAATATATATATATATATATATATATATATTTGCATACATTCCGGTAACGATGCAAAATTTTATTTTGGTCCCACTGAAAATCCTTAGAAATTTCGTTTATACCTTCATCGACTGACTTTAGGCAATTTAAAATACAAAAACAGTTACTGATCTCTATAAATATTTCTAACAAAGAATGATGATAATACACCTTTTATCACCTGGGATATTGTAGCAAGTGGCAAATCTTACAACGGGAAAAGAAATAGATGTCATTTATGTCTTACTGAAAAATTAGTTATATTAAAACATTTAAATAAGCCTAGTTTATTATACAAAAGAAATGAATTGATGGTTACATGTAGGCATAAAAATAAATATTTATTTAAATTGATCCAGATTAATTTTTAATGTAAATTACGTTTTTTAAGAACAAGTAATCTTCGTTTATGCTTAATATAAAACAATAAAAAAATTAGTATGCACAATGTGCGTATGTGCGTGTAAATAAATAAATATACTGTTTAATAAATAAATAAAAACAGAATATCTACTCAAATATCAGTTTCCATATAAAATAACGTTTAAACAAATAAATTAAAATTACGTCGGATTTAATCGATTCTCTAAAGATTTTCCTTTGTTTACGTTAGGATATGAAACAGAACAGATATGTGTATTTCGAGAATCGGGAAGATGTGTGTTTAAAATAACTATTCGGGCCATGTTTGATCAGGAGGTCCTACGTAACCGAGGGGTCCAAAGCATGTCAGATGTAATGATGGTTTCACCTAGGGGACGCAGTTTCGAATCCTACCGGAGTGTGCATATCTTTTCTACCAAGATTTCTCATATATATATATATATATATAAGGAAGACGTTATAGTAGTTCCAACGAGAGAAAGGTGTGTATATTAAAAAGAACAGAGAAACCGCAAACGTTTTTAGTTGTAATGTGGATTTTAAAAAAATGCATTATGTTTTATTTGCCATAATTTTGCTACACGCGTTTCCGGTCTCGCTACCTTCATCAGGCAATGGGTGGAGATTTTCACATATTATTAAAAATAATTCATTTTTTTTCTTTTCGATGTTAAATATTCTCGATATGAGACATTTTTTTTGTGTGTGTTAGTGATCCAAACGTTTTTCTTGAACTGAAATTATTTTTAATATGTGGAAATCTCCACCCTTTGCCTGATGACGGTCGCGAGACCGGAAACTCGTGTGGCAAAATTATGAAAAATAAAACGCAATATTTTTTTAATCCATATTACAACCAAAAACGTTTGCGGTTTCTCTCTTCTTTTTAATATATATATATATATATATATATATATATATATATATATATATAATTATTTATTTTTTTAAAAATTTATAACATAAATATGTTATAAAATCACTACAAAAATAGCCATTTTGTTTCAACACCCTCGGTGTCTTATCAAGTGATGACGTTGAATGTAAAATAAATGATTATATCTGCTCTACTTTGTATTGAGCACTCTTTTAAGAATAGTAATTGTTGGTTATTGGAATTCATTCCATATACACCAATCATATACTTGGGCATATATATATATATATATATATATATATATATATATATATATATATATATATATTAAAGAGTGAGAATTTGAACAAACTATGATAGTGCTAGCCTGCGGTGAGTGGCTAATACTTGAATCGCATTTGGTTGTACTGACAATAGAATAGCTCCTTAGTAGTATGATTATGAGTTGGTGTTGAACTACACGAAATTGCCTGACATGTAGAGCCCTAGATGTAGGCCCAAATAATTTCTAATACACCTTTTATTTGTGCATTGCAAACAAACCAATAAGCATTTGCCAACTAGACCCTTGTCGTCACATTCAGATGTAAACTTTCGATTAAATATATATCGGTCCTTGTCAAGGATAACCGTCAGGATAACAGCTATTTGCTATTGTTGCTTAACTAGATTATATTCATAATATATTAACGAAACAAACTGGTTCGAAACTGATAAAAACAATGGGGTTTTTAATGTCCTTTTATAAGCTACTGACAAGACGTATTTTTTCTTAGATTTCTGACGAAATTCTGAAAAGTTTGCAAAAGAATGTATCAAATTTAGTTGGCATTTGCCGCAAACGTTTTGATGCATCAAAATCAACGTCGGAACTTGAGTCATTTTCTTAGACAGCCTTGCCAGATCGAGGCTCTTAATATGGCTACTCTTGCACGATGTTCAACCCATAAAAATGTGGTTGGTTGTTTTTGTTTAGTGGCATATCAACACCTCTATGGGTTACTTAATACCTAAATCTAAATATTTTGTACGCAATTTTATTTATTTTTGTTTTAGATTAAAAAAAATGGTTTCAATAATACAAGTTAAGCCAAAACTAGGGCAAGTAGATGTGGAATTGGAACTCTGCTCCCATATTAACAACTCCGAGTCATTATCAATTATACCAACTGCATATCCAATCTTGCAGTACTAGGTATCCCCAAGTGGTCACCCATCTAGGTAATGACCAAGATGACGTTGCTTAATTTCGGTGACCGTCCGGGAACCGGTGTTTCAAAGTGATGTTGCCTTAAACCTTAATTCAGAAATGTTTAAACTATCACAAGCAAATAAAGCCTGTAGGTCTTTGTCGAATCTTGACGACTTAAGTTACAGCATAACAAGCAAAGAATTGTGATAAATAAAACCACATCACTTGGTTTGGTTTGGTTTGGTTTGGTTTGGTTTGGTTAGTTTTAGGGCATATCAACCTCAATGGGTTATTTACTGCCGACAAGAATTTTATTGCTGCTAATACTTTTTTATCTATCTATCTATCTCAGTATACATTGGTTTGGTTTGGTTTAGTTTGTTTTACGGCATATCAACCTCAATGTGTTATTTCATGCCCACAAGATTTTTATTGCTGCTAATATTTTCATTTTTTTATTATTTTTTTTTTATCTATCTATCTATCTATCTATCTATCTATCTCAGTATACATCCGTTTGGTTTGATTTGGTTTGGTTTGTTTTACTGCATATCAAACTCAATGGGTTATTTCATGCCGACAAGATTTTTATTGCTGTTAATATTTTTTTATCTATCTATCTATCACAGTATACATCGGTTTGGTTTGGTTTGGTTTGATTTGTTTTACGGCATATCAACACCTCAATGGGTTATTTAATGCCGACCAGATTTTTATTGCTGCTAATATTTTTTATCTATCTAACTATCTCTGTATATATTGGTTTGGTTTGTTTTCTTTTACGGCATATCAACATTTCAATGGGTGATTTAATGCCGACACCAGCAATTAAGAGGTGATTCCACGCCCCTCAAAACCTCCTGATCTGAAGCCTCGCTGTCGGGTGTAGTTTATCTTCATACCCAGGACGCCTCATTGGAAGGGGGTGTCTTACCCCTCTGCAGAAGTGCGTTCAGCGTATTCTGAAGACTCGCCCGACAGGGCAGCCACATCACTTGAAAACTTTCAGCAGTAGCAATAACCAAAATGCATAGCGTATGTAACTCGGAGAGAAAATAGTGACATAATTAATTTGTTGTCTTTCCACACTACCTTAAGCAGAAAATTAGCCAAGAAACCCCTCCATCAGTATTAGAAAGAGCAATAATAGTTAATAGATTTGATAGATTTCCGTTTACTTGCTTCCATGAAAAATACAGTCTTCAAAAATTTAAATACAACATCAGTAGCTATCTTCTGTCTTCCTGAATCGCGTTCATCTTTTATGCTTTCCTCAATCCCCCTATACCCGGTCTTTTCTCTCACCTTCACTTTCTATAAACCCCTGTGTACTAGTGACATTCCCGACTTGTTTGGGCAAACTGATTTAAAAAACTCATGCTGCCTTGTTATTTAAACTGTAGCTGCAGTAAATGGTACGAAAAGCGTTTAATTTTAACTTCATTCAAAAAGATAACTTTTGTTTATATTCGGACAGCAGTTCTTTTTGTTTGTTTTTTGTTTATTTTGTTTGTTGTTTTTGTTTGTTTTACTGGATCAAGGGTTTTTTTTTCTTTAACATAAGTATTAAGGCGAAAAAAAGATGTTTGGAGTTTATGGAGAAAGTACTGTAGTTGATAGAACGTGTCAAAAGTGGCTTGCAAAGAGCTGGACATTTACTGCTGAACTCAGCTTCAAGTTCGTTCTGGACAGTTGAAGCTGAGAGAAATAATTATCAAGATATTACTTGAGAATAATCACATTGTACGATGGGAAAACATAAATATTCAAATCACGTGTTGAAAAATCATTTGCATCGCTTGGGCTGCGTTACTTACATTGAGGTTTGCCTGCCATATACGTTATGCGAAAATGCATTATGGACATGTTTTTAAACAAATGAAAAGTACATTTGCATTTTTACAATCGGAATTTTCTCCTGAAGTTTATTATCAAGTTTCATTCGTTGTGTCCCTCTGCTGACTGCCGATCTTAGTTACATTCAAACACCTGAAAGTCCTAACCTCTGATATCAAAGATTACAGTTAGTATTCAAATAATTTCCAATAAATTTCAATCTCTGATTTTAGTATTATTCACTTTGTCATTATATATATATATATATATATATATATATATATATATATATATATATATATATATATATATATATATGAAATGATTAGAGAGAATGCAAATTTGGATGTATTTGTTTAATAAATCCGAACCTCTGGCATCACAGGTTATATAAACAGCTAGTATTCAAATAATTTCCAATGAATTTCTATCTCTGATTTTAGTATTATTCACTTTGTCATTATATATATATATATATATATATATATATATATATATATATATATAATTATTTATTTAAAAATATGATTCCACACGTCTTTGGATTATTTACCTAACGAGTTCTTTCCTATTTTCTATATATTTTTCACACACATATATATTACATTCAACATCATCACTTGATAAGACACCGAGGGTGTTGAAACAAAATGGCTATTTTTGTAGTGATTTTATAACATATTTATGTTATAAATTTTTTTTAAATAAATAATTATATATATATATATATATATATATATATATATATATATATGAAATGATTAGAGAGAATGCAAATTTGGATGTATTTGTTTAATAAATCCTAACCTCTGGCATCACAGGTTATATAAACAGCTAGTATTCAAATAATTTCCAATGAATTTCTATGTATGCGTTTAATATTCACTTTGACATTATATAACCTGGAAATTATGTTACTTTGTGAAATCATATAAAATTATATTATAATGAGAATACATCGGAAATTAAATTATATTTAAATAATATCTTATAATTTCTCATTGTGTGATAATGTCCTATATCTTCACATATCAATATAATTTCCTATGCATTATTATCGTAAAATAATCTCCGATGTATTCACATAGTAATACAATTTCCTATGAAATTCTATTGTAAATTAGTTTCTTTTTCATTCTCATAATAAAATATATAATTTCCTATGCATTCTCATTGTAAAATAATTTCCTGTGTATTTATATAATAGGATGTAATATAATTTGCGACGCAAGCTAGGCTAAACTATATTAAATTAATTTCTAAATACGCTCTTTGTGTTTTGCTTTATTACACTGTAATGACAGGGAATAAATGCTCTGACATATTTGCTTATTCTCTTAATGAAAAAAGAAAAACAGAAACTCAACAACAGTTTGCCGTAACTCAAATACTTTTTTCATCTCAATTCATACTCTTTCTGTTACTTTTCTATCTTGATTTTTACTGAGCTTTTTCTCCATACAAAACAAATTAGAAGTTTGCCGTACGTATTGTTCAATTCAGCACATTTTAACTGTGTGCATGGCCAAATACGGCAACAAGATAGATAGATAGATAGATAGATAGATAGATAGATAGATAGATAGATAGATTATGTGCGGATTGAGATAGATAGATAGATAGATAGATAAAGTTATGAGGTTTAAAACACATTGGATCAGACAATAATTATCCCTACAAGAGTGACGCTGTTTCGAACCCAGCCAGAAGACAGAATGTCTTCATTAAGACAATCGAGCATGCAAGCTGGTAGACATAATTTGTATTTTATACAGGGCCTCTCCACAGACACGTGTATCTACTAAATATAGCACTTAAAGATATATATATATATATATATATATATATATATATATATATATATATTAATGCATGTTTCATTAATTAATATAGACAAGTTTTGTCTATTTATTTTAAGTAAGTTCCTTTCATATTGTTTGATAAGCTAAATCACATTATCGTTGAAAGACGAAAGGAAATCACCATATTGATACATGTTTAAATCCAATCTAAGCTTTCCGCTTACACAAGCCATTATCAAAGATGACAATTTCAATTAATCAAACAACACACGGACGAAACAACAATGATAGTCCGCCCTTGCTGCATGAAAATTTCAAGTAACGGCAAACTCGTATATACGAGACGCGGAAGCGAAAATCGCGTCGCAGCTCGTGACGTGACACATAAAAATAAATTGAGAAAAATTGTCTATATTATTTAATAAAACATGCATTAATGAAAAATTGCTGCCTAAATATACACAATTATATATATATACAATTATATATATATATATATATATATATATAGCGTATTTGATTATTTTACATTTACTTCTTCAATATTTCTATTGAAATAAACAATATAATAAACTCATGAGACATTAGACATCTTTGAAAATGGCTATTCTTAGCCGAAAGTGCATAGACATAGGAAGTTTTATTTAACAATACCAAAACCAGAAATCAAAATCATTATTAGAAATAAAATAAAAGAAGTAACTAAATAAATAATTAATATGGAACTTTTGTGAATGAATATAATGGCGTCCGTTTACCATGACGGTAAGGGAAGGGATTAGACCAGGGGGTCATGGCGATGCTCTACATGAGAAAAGGGTCGGCAGCGCGATGCAAGCTGTCATCACGAAACTGCCTGTCAAGCCCTGGTTTGCCTCAGCAGAAGGTTGTCAGCTGAAATGTGTGTGCCATGAAGTGGTGGTCGATGGACCACCTCAAACAATTCGAAGCCAAAGCTTTCAGGCCCAAAGACTTTTCTTCTTCTCAAAAGAACCAATTGGTGAAGAGCAATCAACGAAAAAAACATCCTTCGAAAATACTAGAAGACAAATAGAAGAGACGAAGAGAGTCCAAAGAAAAGCCATAGCTCCCCATGCCCCTGAACCCTCCTCTCCTACCATGCGATGGCTGCGGGCCTCTCTTCAAATCCGACATCCGGATTCATTTCACACGGAAGAAAATGTTGATGAGCACTCCAATAACAAGGACAACTGACCTTTAGTTCATATTACTCGCCTCGAAAACGTGCAAACCACTTAAATAGAAAAGCTATTTAGTTTGGTTTGGTTTGGTTTGACTTGGTTTGTTTTACAGCATATCAACCTCAATGGGTTATTTAATGGCGACAAGATTTTTATTGCTGTTTTTTGTGTTTTTTGTTTTTGTTTTTGTTTTGTTTTTCAAAAATGTTTTGCTGGTTTCGTTTCGTTTCGTTTCGTTTCGTTTATTTTGTTTCAAGGCATATCAGCACCATGGGTTATTTAATGCTGCTATGATTTTGAGGATAGGTTTGTATTCTTTGTAAGATATCAGTTTATAAATCAGGTTTCATTGACGTATTTTTGTAAAGAGTGTTTTTATTCAGAGTCTGCTTTCATGTGATTTTTGGTTTGCTTTGTTTTACGGCATATCAACCTCAATGGGTTTTTTAATGCCAATAAGATCTTTATTGCTGCTAATATTTTTTTCCAAAAATATATTGCAGGTGGTTTATTTTTCTTCAAAAATTCATTACTGGTAATATTTTTACAAAAATGTATTGCTGGTATTAAAAATCATTTTACCCTTTCATAATGTTTTCACCCCCGTTTGGGGGGGGTTAATATTTACCCATAGCTGAGACCCAAACAGGTGCTACCACTCCGGATCAGAGTCAACCTGGGAACACCAGCAATTAAGAGGTGCTTCCACGCTCCTCAAAACCTCCTGATCAGAGGCCTTGCTGTTGGGTGTAGTTTATCATCTTACCCGGGACGGTGCTATTTAGTAAAATATAATGATATATATATATGAACTTAAATACAAGCTGAAAAGGCAACAACCGTTTGCGATCATCATACGTCCAATTTCTCTTCTTCAACTTATGAATATATACAAAGTTTACATGAAAATGAATTATCATCGTTGAGGCAATCATCAAAGGTACTTATATATTTATTTTTTCTTAATCTGAGTTTCACAGAGATTAGATCCAATCGCTAGGGACTGAATTTATTTACAGAATTCATATTTTTCGCTGAAAAGATGTAATTATGTATTCATAGTGAGCGTGATAATTACAAAGTCTGCTCATCTTAAAAAATATCTTCCAAAATATTCTAGTCGGCCTTTTCCTCTGGCGAAACACACTCTTATATGGAGACAGACAAAGGAATTTAAACGATGACACAGAGACCACAATGGTTCTTGATAATGACTGCGATAATCGAAACTACTGGAACAAAAATAACAAAATATAAACTTCGAACATTTTATCCACAACACCGAGCACAAGACTCAACAACTTATCCGAAAATTGGAAAAATCGAATAAAGATTAAACAGACAAACCTTATCGATTCTTTTAAATAAAACGTGTTTGTATATACATATATATATATATATATATATATATATATATATATATATATATATATATATATATATAGTGGTTGCCAACTCGTGTCCAAGTACGGCCATTACTACATATCTTTTGGGAGAAAATCTACAGATGTGCTGAACAAATGTGGCTCTTTAGCCCAGCAAGGGACCGACATACTCTGACACAAACGGGGCATTTAAGAGGTACAACAGTGAATTTTAGATTATCATGCAATTTAAGTTGCATGAAACCGATTCTGGACCCGCATGTCTTACCGCAAATATTACAACTCTGATATTGAGCACTTTATCCCATAAATATAGCACATCTTAAAACTATATTTCTTCATATATATATATTATATGTGTGTGTATGTGTGTGTGTGGTGTATCAAAAACACATTTGCAAACATTGGGATCGGGTTCCTCAAACAAAAACAAGGACAAAAGTCCATGTAAACCTACGTCGGCAAATCCTTCATTTTTGAGTTATTAAGCTTAAAGAAAGAATACAGTAGACGTTGCTGGTTACATTTGTGGCTAGTCTCTCTTCAACGTTTAATTTGTGTAGTTGTGAGTTAATTGAGAAGTGTTTAACAATGATGGGATATTCATATCGTGAGCAGCAGATATGATTTTTGCATACGGTCGCGCGAATGGTAATGGACACAAGGCTGCACGGCTGTATCAAATTGCGTTTCCAGACCAAAGACAGCCGAATCATTCAACGTTTGCTGCTGTTTATGGTCGCGTTGCTGAGACAGGATCCGTGGCACCACAAACTATGGATCGAGGAATACCGATTGTACATTTAACAGCTTCTACCGTAAACTTTAAACTTAATAACTCAAAAACGAAGGATTTGCGGGCATATGTTTATATGGATTTTCGTCCAAAGTTTGTAATGGTATTTTTTATACACTATATATATATATATATATATGTGTGTGTGTGTGTGAGAGAGAGAGAGAGAGAGAGAGAGATAACGATATATATATTTGTATATATAAAAAACAATATTCGGGGAAATATGACAGAGTTTTAGGATTTAGCACAATTAAATCCTAAAGGACAAAACGCTTCACACAAAAACGTTCATTTTACATTGTGACACATTCCCTACCCCACCCCGCCACACAAACACACACACACACACACACACACACATATATATATATATATATTATATATATATATATATATATATATATATATATATATATATATATATATGAAGAAATATAGTTTTAAGGTGTGCTATATTTATGGGATAAAGTGCTCAAGAGATAGAGCGTATGTAAATATAAATATAAAAGTGAACATTGAAATCAACACTCAGAGGCGACAGGCTGTTTGATATATATATATTACCAATTTATGACTGGTAGGGATAATTCCAGGGAGGATATTAATCCAGGGAGAGATCAATGTACACTACAGAGAATAATAATAATAATCAAGAAGAAAACTTTCTGTTGTGGAGTGATTTCGCAGTGGAGGCTTGTATTTGTACTAAGTCGGTCCTAAAATAGGTTCGACGTACAAAATCGTTAGGAACTTGATATAATAGGTAATGACGCAGTAATCTAGTTGCGGTGGCTGATACTTTCGTATTTGACTAACTGTCGTCCGACATCGACTGACTGACTGACTGACAATATTCAGTCACCCCCCCCCACGAGGGTGTCATGTGGCACAAGGCCTTTTTAACGTGGGCTCGACTAAAAAATATGCCCATTGAACCCGTATAAACGGGTTCAGGGCCGGTCTACCTCCCCGAAGGAGACTCCGCCCTTCGGCGTAGCCTCCTTCGGGTTCCTCCCGTCCGTAGGATGAGAGTATAACCGCAGTACTGACTCGACTGACCCCCTCGTTACTTATTATAGGTAGGAGAGTCTATTAACTATAGAATAGGTGTGTTCCACTACAACACTTTCATTTCGGTTATAATTTATATCTATATATTCATCTCTTCAGACTGAAATCTCTTTGTAAATAGAGACACTACCCCGGACTGATATATTAAATTGACAGGGGAAGGGAAGGCAAGAGAGAAAAGAAGAGAGAAAAGAGGGGAAGAAGAAAAGTAAAGGATTGTCAAGTTCTTTTTGAAAATGAGATAGAGAGAGGATATGGAAAGGAAAAGGAAGAAGATAGCAATGAATGGGTAACAGTAAACCTAAAAATACTGATCCGGCCAAAAGTTTTCCCCTTAAACTGTGGAACTTTGTACATCGGGTTATACAGCAAATTGGCCGACACAGGCCGTTATTTTAGGCACGGCAAACCAACCCAATTACAAATTAGTTAATCTAATAAAATGGCCCTTAATACAAATAATAAATTAAAATTACAATAATTCTAATAATATCAGGCATGAATAAAGGCATTTTAAAATACAGATAAATAATAAAAATAAAATTAGAAAAACTAAAAATGAAAATAAAAACTAAGTTGATGTTGGGATAATGATACAAAAGATGTTAATTTAGAATTATAAATGTTGTACAGGGTGAGGCAAAAGTAACGCCCTTTTTTATTTAATTTTTATTGAACCAAAATAAATTACAGTAACCTAGGAAAATTTATAAGTATTGTTACATCAAAAGAACATGATCTGTTACGATTAACAAACTAATTAACATGTCCAAAATTCTCCTCTTCATGTTCAGTACAATGTTGAACCCTATCAACAACACTTCTACAAACCATTTCACTCATCTCTACATAGTGGAGAACTTGGAAAGGAGAATTAACAGGAGATAACTGATAACTGACATCCATTAGATATAGCACGTGGAACTAGAACAGTCTACCCCAGTGAGCGAAATAAAGGGTTCAGTGTGACATTCCAATCACCTGAAGAAGGTCGGAGCGTACAACGGCCGAAATGTTGTAATAAATATAGCGAGAAAGATGAGGACAATAGCCCGAATAATGTAAATAGAGGCCAAGTCACGTTATTGCCCTGAGAAATAACATGAAGGACCCACAATACTCCGATAATCTAGATCGTTTGACCGGATTAACAAGTACCCGATGAAGTCCAGAGATTACAACGTCTGAAATGTAATAACAAAAACAAGGATGAAGACAATAGTCTGAATGTAAATGAAGTAAATAATGATAAGTTCTCATTCCAGTAATTCAGATATTAGACGAAATAGGTTTCAGTTGCCCAAATTTCACAAATGAAGACAAATTTCATAAATTAACACAAATTTCATAAATTAACACAAATTTCATAAATTAACACAAATTTCATAAATGAAGCATTTCCGTTGTTAATAATATTTTACTAGAATTTATGATAAAAGCATAATAAATAAAAAGTAATAATAAATACAGCGTAAAAAACATAATGGTCATTATTCTATCTGGTCATAAAATTGATTTTATAGGAACTTACATATCAACGTTCAGAATTTTAAATGAAAATAAATTGAATTCATTTTGATACCAGTTTCATTTTTCGATTTGCTCGAAACATTGTTCAATTGGACAAAACGTTATTTATCAATCAATCCTCGTAATTTGGAAGAAAAATACATTTCCTTCATTTAGATACCAGTTTTATTATTCTATCTGGTCAAAAACATCTTTTATAAGATTACAGAATTTACATATAAATCAACCCTCTTAATTTTGAATGAAAATAAATTATTCTATCTTGTCAAAAACTTTTTATATGATTGGAGTCCTTACTTATCAATCAATCCTAATAATTTTAAAAATAAATAAATTTCATTATTTAATTTCGAAATTAAAATTTAGCTTCGCTCTTGAAAAAGCAATTTTTAATCTTTTTTCGAATTTCCCTATCATAGCGTGTGTTTGTTAGCGAATTTATCCCACAAACCCGCATGGATTCAATTCTCATTGAGTGCTCCAATTGTGCTGATCTGTGCCAGACTAAACTAAACTACAAAAAATATATCGAAAGTAAAGTGATTCTCTGGTTATATTAATATATGTGATGGTTAATAAGTTCGTCTTAAAGGTCGAGTTGCTAAACGTCACCATAATTAAATTTTGGATTGACTTTTGTCTCTTTCATAATCCCAGTCGTCAAAAGTGGCGAATTTCTAAATTCAGTTGGAATTTTTTAAAAAAAATAGCAACTTTGGCTGTAAGTGTCATTCCTAAAAAAATTCTAAAATTCCTTGAAGGTTACCCGAATCGACAAATACTTTAAAAAAGCTGGGGGCACAGCGACCGAAACGTCGTCATAATAGGAACAAAGTCTGACTGTTTATAATGATAACTCGTCATCCCAGAAACTCAGACAGAAATTAAACGATAAGGACTTCAGTTTCCCGAATTTCTTAGATGAAGCATTTCCATTATCATGTTTTGATTTTGCTTGTCGTTTAACAATTCCACTTGTCCTCAGTCCACAAATTCTTGGTATAACAGAAGTGGACGGTATAAATCTCTACACCTTTTTGTAACTTCCGGTAAGCCTCATTCTGGAGTGCACTGAAGCTTTCTCTCCCTCTTCCTCTCATGTCGAACTCTCTGACTCCGGGCAGAGAGGAACCCAGACGAGGCTATGCCGAAAGGCAGCGTCTCGTTCGGGGAGGTAGACACTTCGGGCAATTTTTGCCCGATCCTACGGGTTCAAACGCCCTACATTAAAAACTGGCCTTGTGCCACACCTTGCCTTGTGGAAAGAAGCTGTATATATGTGTTTATAGCAAGAAAGCAAGAAAGCAAGAAAGAAAGAAAGAAAGAAAAAGGGAAGGAGGGAGCGATAAGACACTTGTGCTTTTAACGTCTGCTTCAGTCAAACGGTATTGTAAAGCGAAATATACCAGAGCCGAAACTATTAGTTTCCTTAACAAAAATTAGCAAAACCCATGAAATAGCCTCGGGTCCTATTCTACATGAATAAAAGAGTTAGATGTCATAAAAACCTATTTCTAAAAAATGTTTAGGTATTAAAACATTGTTTTTCACTTGCACGATTTTATGTAAATGACCTGATGCAAACAGATAGGTAAAATGTTTAAAGTATACAGAAGCAGTAAAAAGATGAATTTGCACGTGCAATTCAAGGTCGCTATTGTATAAATGTGAAATGTTTGTAAAATCCTCGGGAATTTCCGTTGATTCTCGCAAATAAATACAATTTTTTTTTACCTTCCATCAGCAGAATGTCTCATTGCGTCTTCCCGGGCTGACGTTTTCAGCTGATATGAAGTGGAACTGCTAAGTCTGCAACTAAGAAAGTTGCTTTACTATACAATTTTCTCACCAGAATCTATCTTACATATTTATAAGTTTGCCATTCGTTCTTGCTCTGAAAATTACTGCCATATCAGGTCTGATACTCCTCCTATATAAAATCCAAAGAAGAATCTGCAATGTTATTGGTTCTGATCTGGCATCTCGGCTTTCTACCGTTGTAATGTAGCTTCCCTGTGACTTTTCTATAAATTCTTTCATGGTAATTGTTCTTTCCACTATGCTAACTAATCTTTATGAATTTAAGCGCAGTACTAGATTGTCGGTAAGGTCTCATTATATTACAGTTGTAATGACTAGACGTAACCGTAAGTTCTATGCTGACAGTTTCTTCTATCGCACTTCTCGCTTGTGGAATTCTCTTCTGGTTTCTTGTTTCCCTGTTAAGCTTGATCTTTAAAAGTTTAAATGCAATCTCAATCGGTATCTTCTATGTTAATTCTTATTTTCCTCGCTACTTAGTTGTTTTTTCTCATATTTTCTAACACTCAGTAACTTCTTGCGTCCTAGTGGCTTTATGTTGGGGCGCACCCACCTTCTCATCAGAATGGACTGATCTCTCTACTCTCTACTCTCTATAGGACAGTTCTATAGAGTTCTGGAGAGATCAGGTGACCATCACACTTCCGTCTCTCTACCGGAAGATACAGTTGGACTTTATATTCTTTCTTATTGTGACTGACTAACCTGCGTTCGTTTGACTACTAATCTCTCTGTTGTAAATATCTCTTCGAATATACCAGTATTTTCCCTGCGTATGTGTTTGTCCTTATTTCAATACAATCACGCGGAAACACTCAACATCTCAACTATTGCCTTGCTTGGGGTGAAATGATTAAAAAAAGATTTTTGTTTTTTTATTTTGTTTTTTTTTTTACTTTTGAATAATTTCTATTTTGTATTATTTTCTTGCTTGTTTAAATTCTGTAGCAATAATGACATAATACACGGATCATTTTCATTATTCTTCTTCTTTGACGAGGTTTTATTTTATATTAAATTCTATCGCTTTTTTAAACCAAGCAGACACTAAAATCAAGCAGGTGCGGAAATTTAAATATCTGGGAAGTGTTTTGACAAGTGCCACGCTGAGATCCGAAGGCGTATTACAATGGCCAAAGACGCATTCCAAAAACTAGGCAGAGTATTACGAGACAGGGGGATTTCTTTGGCAACAAAGAAAAAATACTGAGCTGCTACGTGATATCTGTCCTCGTTCACGGCAACGAATATTGGCCGGTCTCCTCAAAGATGAAGAGGTGGC
Source organism: Acanthosepion lycidas (assembly GCA_963932145.1). Taxonomy (NCBI): domain Eukaryota; kingdom Metazoa; phylum Mollusca; class Cephalopoda; order Sepiida; family Sepiidae; genus Acanthosepion; species Acanthosepion lycidas. The sequence goes on along the minus strand of OZ010599.1, from coordinate 7,254,430 downwards.
TCGAGGCAACGGAGGTATGGTTCTACAGAAGGATGCTGAGGATATCATCGACCGAGCGTGTGAGCAACGATGAGGGACGAGGGAACGATCTGGAAAGTGTTCTGACAGAGGACCGTCAGTGCGACGCTAAGATCCGAAGACGTATTGGAATGGCCAAAGACGCATTCCAAAAGCTAGGCAGAGTATTACGAGGCAGGAGGATTTCTTTGGTAACAAAGAAAAGAATACTGAACTGCAACCTGATATATGTCATCCTTTACGGCAGCGAATGTTGGATAGTCTCCTCAAAGAGATCCGAGGCGACGGAGATTTGGTCCTACAGAAGGATGCTGGGGATATCATGTACCGAACGCGTGAGCAACGATGAGGTTTTGGAGAGGATGCAAACAAGAAGGAAGCTTATACTTAACATCAGGAAGCGACAGCTGAAATTTCTGGGACACGTAATGAGAAAGGCGGGCTTGGAGAATCTGATAGTCAGTTATGTGCCATGTGTGATACACGCTTAGGCGATCATGTATCTTTTGATACATGACTGACGAGCCAGATTTTTTTCCTGCAGTAGGTTGCCATTTCTTTCTGCGGTAGACCAGTTGCCATCTAAGGCTATAGAACCCGGTCTGTCCTGCTATTTATCCATAGCTTGCTGAGAAGAAGAGGATTCATACTCCAAGGGTATTAGCACGTAAATGAATGAAATAGATTCGACTGGAATTCGAACTCGTCTCTCCGATTCCTCAATCCGAGCCGCTATCCATTACTTCACCTTGTCTCCTTCAGAGACTCACAGGACGAATAGAAGGAAAGAGAGACAAGGGAAAGCAACGCGTGACATACCTGGGGGGTTCAACAAGTGGATGACAGAACATGGCCTGGGGGTAAGTAGCAAAATGACAAAACTTATTGAGAGCTACAAGGGATAAAGGGAAGTGGAGAGCCATGATCACCCACGTCCTGAAGGGACACATCACATAAAAAGAAGAAAAAATTTTAATAAATGCAATAGTAGCCGAGCTTCTTAGAAGTAGCATTTTCATTTCTTTTTTCTTTTATGTGACATGTCTCTTCAGGCCAGAAGCAACCATGGATAGCCACAACTTTCTATCTTTTGTCGCTCTAAGCAATATGTGTCCCGTTGCTATCCATTCTTGCCCCTATTCTGTCCTGGGTATGACGATAAACTACATCCGCTTCCTGGGTAAGACGATAAACTACGTCCAACAGCAAGGCCTCTGATCAGGAGGTTTTGAGGAGCGAGGAACCACCTCTTAATTGCTGGTGTTCTCAGGTCCACCCTGACCCAGGGTAGTAGCACCTGTTAGGGTTCCAGCTATGGGCAAATAGTTAACCCCTAAACTGGGGTCAAAACACTATGAAAATGTAAAAATAGATTTTAAACCACCAATACTTTTTTTTGTAAAAAATGATTACCAGCAATGAATTTTTTAAGAAACACATTTATTACTAGAAAATATTATTACCAGCAATACATTTTTGAAAAAAAATATATTAGCAGCAATACATTTTTGGAAAAATATTAATAGCAATAAAAATCTTGTCGGCATTAAATAACCCATTGAGGTGTTGATATGCCGTAAAACAAAACAAAACAAACAAAAACCCAGTCTCTGTTCTTCAGTCCATTTATACAAACTTGTTACGTAGATTCCTCCTTTGTTTCTCTGCCCCTTCCATGTCTTGAGTATTTTCATATGTCTTGAGTATTATCTTCATATGTCTTGAGTATTAAATCCAAGTCTTTTTCTCATTATCCTTCCAAGAAATGTCAGCTGTTTCTTTCCGACTTCAATTACAAGAGCCCCTTTTGTTTGAATTTCTTTAAAATTTCTTTATTGCTTATAATATTCTCAGCATCCTTCTGTAGAACGACATTCCTGTTGTCTCAAGTTTCTTCTTCCTATGTCATAAAATTGCCCAGTGTGCACTGCCATATTCGCAGTTTAGCACTCCTCTATGTTTCTAAGCAAATTTACGTCTCTTAATACTTTGCTTAACTTTTGAAAGGCATCTTTCGCTACTCTAATGTGTCTGTGGATTTCCGTGAGACATTTTCGTCGTCCATTATAAAATTAGTAATCAGAAACAGGAAAAAGTCGTTAGGAACAAAGAAAAAAGTGCTGAACTCTTATGTAACATAGGTTGTCCTATATAGCAGTAAATGCTAGACAATCGCTTTACAGATGAAGAAGAGACTTGAAGTAACAGAAACCTTGTTCCAAGGAGGTTACTGAGAATCCCATAGATCGAACATGTGATTAACGAGGAAGTTTTAAGCAAAATGGAAACAAAAAGGATACTTATACTTAGAATCAGGAAGAAACAGTTACAATTTCTAATACACATAATGGGGGAAGTGCTTGACACTTATAGGATATATTGATCCAAGCAATAGGAGCGGAGCGAAACAGTGAGTAACCTAGATAACGGGTTTGTGTAATTGGATGACAGAACAGAGAGACTGAAAAGGATGGTGAAAATTCAAACATTATTAAGAACTACAAAAGTTAGGAAGTTATGGAGAGCCACGATTGCTTACTTCTTGAAGGGAGACGATACATAGACGAAGACAGCGTTAGTTTTAGTTTTTCCTTCCGTTTGTGCTGTTAGGCGTCGTGGGGAGACACAGTCATCTGTCAGCGGCAAGGTGAGTGGCCTGGAGGAGAGATATCTCGTGAGCTCTGAGTGTGTCTGCCACTGAGTTTCTCCAGCGTTTTCTTGGTCTGCTACTCGCTCTCCAGTCAGAGTACCTGAGGGTGTATACTCGTAGGGGTGGTTGGTTGATAGGCATACGAGTGAGGTGTCCGAACCACTTGATCCTCTGTCGTTCAATGTATTTTACTCCTACCATATCTCTTATTGCTTCATTCTTGATATTGTCTCGCCTGATTTTGTTGACTGCTTTCCTCGGGCATTTCATCTCACAAGTAACCAGTTTCTTCTCAAGGGTTTTGGGTTAGGGACCGTGTCGGCGTTGGTAGGAAAATGACGAAGAGTCTTTATAGTTGCAAAAATCGTGTTACCCAAATTTCAGCTACGCATTTTCATACTTTTTTGATCCGAAGTTTGCTGTTTGTTCTCGAGTTTTAAGTTAAAAGTTTGTTGTTCACTATTTCCATTATTCAGACTATTGTCCTCATCTTTGTCGCCATATTTATCACAACATTTCCGCCTTTGTACGCTCCGGCCTCCTTCAGGTGGTTGGAATGTCGAACAGAACCCTTTATTTCGCTCAATGAGGTAGACTGTTCTAGTTCCACGTGCCATGTCTAATGGATGTCAGTTATCTCCTGTTAATTCCCCTCTTAAAGTTCTCCAGTATTGCACTCACACTCTTTTGGGTCCTGTCACTGGATATAACTTACGTCTTTATCCGCTGTTCTATGTCTCCTTGAGGACATCTGTGTATGAATTTCTGGGTATTATAAACCTAATGTCTTCATCAACCATTTTTACCAGTGCTCATATTGCAGTTTTTGCTGTTATCATTACATATTATTAGCAGAGCTCATATTGCAATTTTTGTTGTTATTATCGATTTTCTCTGGCACTCCTTATTACTCGTTCCCATATTGTATTCATTTCTATGCTTGGTTGGTTCAGGAGATTTTTGTGGCCCAGCATATGTACTGATTCTTTAAGTTTACGAATTTTCCAATGATGTTCTTTGTCTATGATTTCAACATGATCACACAGAGGGCGGTGATCTCCCTTTTCACTCCATATGTGGTCAGCCACGCCTGATTTTTCCCCTTTCCCTCGTGTTACAGCTTTCTACTCCAGTGAGCGAAATAAAGGGTTCAGTTTGACATTCCTGCCACCAGAAGAAGGCCGGAACATACAACGGCTGAAAAGTTGTGATAAACATTGCGACAAAGATGAGGATAATAGTCCGACTAGTATAAATAGTGTACATAATACCTCATCCCAGAAATATAGGCAGATACTGAAGGATAGGATAAATATGGTAACAAAGATGAGGACAATAGTCCGAATAATGTAAATAGTGTACATAATACCTTATCTCAGAAATATATACAGATACTGAAAGGCCGAACCGTTGTAATAAATATGGTGACAAAGATGAGGATAATAGTCTGAATAATGTAAATAGTGTACATAATACCTCATCTCAGAAATATAGACAGATACTGAAAGGCCGAAACGTTGTAATAAATATGGCGATAAAGATGAGGATAATAGTCCGAATAATGTAAATAGTGTACATAATACCACATCTCAGAAATATAGACAGATAGCTTGTTGGTTTTTTTTTAGATAAAACATTGTAATATTTAGTTTCGATTGGTCTTTGTTTTATTTCATTAGTTATCGAATTTAAATATAGTCTTAGTAATGGATATAATATTTGTATATTGTCAGAAAGACTCGGATAAAACATTCCTATTTTATTAATATGTTCCTATTTTTTCCTTTTAATATCAGTTGCTAGTTTTAGACCAAGAACTTATGATTTATGTCATTACTCTCGAGTGATAGGAATATCTGAGATGAAGCATTTTCATTATTATTAATTTTTGACGAATTTTATGGATACTTTAGACCCGACATTATTATTAGATGTAATAGTTTTAAGCTTGCCAAATTTGTAGATGATACTTTTTTTATTAATATTAATTTTAGGCTAGTATTTCTTCTATATTAATTTTAATACTGGTTCATATCTAATAGTTGCATCAGATATAATAGTCTTAAACTTTACCGAGGTCTTAGACGAAACATTGTTAATAATATTAATTTTTGACTAGTATTTCTTCCGTATTAATGTTAATACTGGTTCATACGTAATAATTGTATTAGATATTATAGTTTTAAATTGTCCTAGTTTTTTAGATAAAGCATTATTATTAGTATTTCTTTCTTATTAATATCAGTGTTTATTCACACAGACTGTTATTTTTATAATCATAATAGTCCTAAATTTTCGTTCTCAATTTTTCATTTCCATTTTTCTTTACATATATATATATATATATATATATATATATATATATATATATATATATATATATATATATATATAATTATTTATTTAAAAATTATAACATAAATATGTTATAAAATCACGACAAAAATAGCCATTTTGTTTCAACACCTCCGGTGTCTTATCAAGTGATGATGTTGAATGTAAAATAAAATATAAGCATGTAAAATAAAATATATGAATGTAATATATATATATATATATATATATATATATATATATATATATATATATATATATATATATATATATTTCTTTTCGTGTTAGGAGAAAAAAATATTTTTAAGTTATTCCCATTTGTAAGATGAAGCATTTTTTATTACTAATTAAGTGTGTGCGTGTGTGTGCGTGCGTACGTGTGTGTGTGTGTGTGTGTGTGTGTGTGTGTGTGTGGTCGATCTATGTTTTCAACTAAAATACTCGTCGGGCCACAGCACAGTGAGATCAGATATTATTTAATTCTGTATTTTACAAGTATGTAGTACATAACAAACGCAAGACGAGTTACTTGCATCGACTTAATTACGTAAACACATACAAATTACAAGTGATCTCATTTTTTCCTACTTCTTTCTACTATGTCCGTGTCTGAGGCTTTGCTGTTTAGATGCATCAAGTATTGATGAGTGTATCGTGCGCCTATTCAGAGCGGAGAAGCTAACTGTTGCGTTATTGAAGTCGGGTTTGTCTATGATTTTTCAAAGAAATCGATTCGATCAAATCAAGTTTACAATTTAAACGAGCAAAGATTTTAGAAAATTATTCCGAGTCGCACGAAGATTAATCAAATGATAAAGAGAGAAATAGTCAGGCAGCGAGTGGAAGAAAGAAAGAAAGAAAGAAAGAAAGAAAGAAAGAAAGAAAGAAAGAAAGAATTTGAAAATTAAGAAAGAAAGAATTTGAAAATTAAGAAAGAAAGAAAGAAAGAAAAATAAATAAAGAATTTGAAAATTAAGAAAGAAAGAAAGAAAGAAAAAGAGAAAGAAAGAAAAAGAAAGAAAGAAAGAATTTGAAAATTAAGAAAGTAAGAAAGAAAAAAGAAAAATAAAGAAAGAAAGAATTTGAAAATTAAGAAAGAAAGAAAGAAAGAAAAAATAAATAAAGAATTTGAAAATTAAGAAAGAAAGAAAGAAAGAAAGAAAGAAAGAAAAAGAAAGAAAAAGAAAGAAAGAAAAAGAAAGAAAGAAAGAATTTGAAAATTAAGAAAGAAAGAGAGAAAAAAAGAAAAATAAAGAAAGAAAGAATTTGAAAATTAAGAAAGAAAGAAAGAAAGAAAAAGAAAGAAAAATAAAGACAAAATTTGAAAATTAAGAAAGAAAGAAAGAAAGAAAGAAAGAAAGAAAGAAAGAAAGAAAAAAGAAAGAAAATAGATAAAGTAAAAGAAGAATGAAAATGATTAAAAGAAATAAACAAAATAGAAATGTAAGGAAAAATAATATAGGAATAGAAAGAAAGAAAGAAAGAAAGAACTTGAAAACTAAGAAAGGATATTGAAATAAAAAAGAAAAAAGAAAGAAAGAAAACTGAATAGATAGAAAAAAGGTAATCGTGAATATTATAAAATTCAACAAAAATCCTTATATATATGTGGCATATGTACACAGATATATAAATATAGATGTGTCCCTACGTAGACAGATACACAAAAATGTATGTGTCCGTTCATACACATTTGTTTATAGGCAAAGAAATGTATTTCTGTCATAAATAAATATTTCTGTTTCATATTTCCTAGCCTTCTTCATTATTGCAAATACGACTTATTTAAATCACTTAACAGCATCAACGCTCAAACTCTTCAAATCATTGTTGAACATTAAAATTTGTATTTACGATTTTGACGTCAGGGAAATATGCATTGAGGCGAGGGGTGTGTTCAAGCATGTGACTTATTTGCAGTTAATTGGAATAAAAACAAGTGTCTGATTTTTGATGATCTGTTTTGAAATTCATAAAAACAAGGTTTTATGTTTTGAAATTTTGCAATAACAGAAAGGTTCTTTTAATTGAGAGGGTGTTTTCTAATAATGAGTCTCGATAAAAAAAAGTGTTCGAATGAAAGGAAGTGTAAGAGTCGTGAAAGAAATAAAGATTTGATTGTAAGATAAAAATGTATATAGAAGAATAAAAAGAAATTGAAAGAAAGAAAGAAAGAAAGAAAGAAAGAAAGAAAGAATATGTGTGTAAATGAGAACAGAAAAGAAAAAGAAGTAGAGAAGAAAAGAAAGTAAAAAATATAAAGGGTAGTTTAATATTTAAGAAAGAAGAAGAAAAATTAAAAAATAGAGCATGAAAAAAAAAGGGTGACAGAGGAATGGAAAAATTAGGGAAAGAATTTTACTTTTATTAAAGAAAGAAAGAAAGAAAGAAAGAAAGAAAGAAAGAAAGAAAGAAAGAAAATGAAACGAGAGAAAAGGAAAAGAATAGATAAAGGGAGGAAAATAAGAAAGGGAAATAAGACATTGGAAGGAAAGAAGGGGAAAAAGAAAGAAATTATGGAAAAAGAAAGAGAGAATGAAAGGAAAAGAAGAAAGAATAGAAGGAAAATGAAGGACGGAAAAGATCGAATGGAAAGAAAAGAAGAGAAAATGAGAAGCAAAGAAAGAAAGAAAGAAAGAAAGAAAGAAAGAAAGAAAGAAAGAAAGAAAGAAAGAAAGAGTGGGACGGAGTATGAAACGAAAAAGAGGTAGACTGGGGGAAGGAAAAAATAGAAAATGGGAAGCAAAGAAGAGAGAAAGAAAGGAAAAAAGGAAGGAAAGGGGTGGGATGAAAAGAAAGGAAAGAAAAAGAATTAAAGAAAGGGGGATAGATACCAAGGAAAAGAAAGAAAGAAAGAAAGAAAGAAAGAAAGAAAGAAAGAAAGAAAGAAAGAAAGAAAGAAAGAAAGGTAGACTGGAGGAAGGGAAAAAAGAGAAAAGTCAAATACACGAAGAAGAATGAAAGTAATAATAATAATAATAATAATAATAATAATAATAATAATAATAATAATAATAATAATAATAAGAGTCAGATTCAACTTATCCGGAAATAGGAAGCTCCGTACCTTCGATGGTTCGATTTGGACCAGTTTCCAGTTTATCGAATCGAAAACCTATTCAACTAAAGATTTTTTTTTTCTTTCCCTTATAAAAATGTTAATTGAAAAAGAAAAAAAAAATGAGAAGCAAACCAAAAAAGGAGTTATTACTTACATGGCGTCGTATCTTCTCCAATGAATTCAACAGTACCTCTTTGGTTTGTTCATCTCCTGGTTTTACGAAGCTAAACTCTAGGCGTCGTTAACACTAGACGCGTGCATTTGCGTCGTAATAAATTATATATATACATCTACATATACATATGTATATATAAGATGAGGCTGCATGCTTGATTGAGTGCGTGCGAGCTAGGGGTGCTAGTGTTTGTGCCTCTGTGTCTCTAACTACATCTAGGGTGCATAAAACAATGGTAGCAACGAACGAAGAAAAAATATAGCTAACGATAACTTCTTAAGAGGTACTCTTAAATATATAAGCCTAGCTCACGCGTAAAAATAGCGATGCAGGAAAACATGTCTATTATATATCTACAACTACGCTATTGACCTAAGCCGACACTGGGGGCCTCCACGGCTTATCTCACCTCCCTTCCTCTGCCTGTCTATCCTTCTCTTTCGATAGCTCTCTCTCCCTCCGTCTATCTCTCTTTCTCTCTCTCAACGTCTCTCCCGTCTCTACGTTTCTTTTTTCCTCAGCCCACTACTCATCCTAACTCTCTTTCTGTCCCTGTTGGTTACAAACGCTTCCCCTCATTTTTCTCTCTCCATCTCCCTGGTTATGTGGCTTTTCCCCCTACTCCTTTTTTTACTCAATATAATCTATGCTCTGTCCCTGTTCTCCCTCCCTCCGTTCTCCCTGTCACTCTTCTCTCTCTCTCTCTCTCTCTCTCTCTCTCTCTCCATTCATATTTCTCGGATGTTCACTATTGAAATTACTATTATATATACATACATACATACATGAACACATACACACATATATATATACATATATATACACACACACACACACACACACACACACACACATATATATATATATATATATATATGTATGTATGTATGTATATACGTGTGTATATAAAGTAGAAAATGGTATCTAAATGCAAAGATAGTCCATCTGTAATGATTTGTCTGATATTTGCCAAAGTGTACATGCGTAAAATAGAAAAATGGTATATATTCGGCGGTATGTGTCTATAAGTTCCTGTGCACGCAGCGTGCTTCTCTGTAGGTAAATAAATAGACTATATAAGAAGAAGAATTGAAGAGGATTATTACGTAGGATGTATAGAGAAAACATGCAGCAAGGATTAAAACCAGATAGATAGATAGATAGATAGATAGATAGATAGATAGATAGATAGATAGATAGATAGATAGATAGATAGATAGATAGATAATGAACAGAATGAGATAGATAGATAGATAGATAGATAGATAGATAGATAGATAGATAGATAGATAGATAATGAACTGAATGAGAAAGATAGATAGATAGATAGATAGATAGATAGATAGATAGATAGATAATGAACTGAATGAGATAGATAGATAGATAGATAGATAGATAGATAATGAACTGAATGAGATAGATAGATAGATAGATAGATAGATAATGAACAGAATGAGATAGATAGATAGATAGATAGATAGATAGATAGATAGATAGATAGATAGATAATGAACTGAATGAGATAGATAGATAGATAGATAGATAGATAGATAGATAGATAGATAGATAGATAATGAACAGAATGAGATAGATAGATAGATAGATAGATAGATAGATAGATAGATAGATAATGAACTGAATGAGATAGATAGATAGATAGATAGATAGATAGATAGATAAATAATGAACAGAATTAGATAGATAGATAGATAGATAGATAGATAGATAGATAGATAGATAGATAATGAACTGAATGAGATAGATAGATAGATAGATAGATAGATAGATAATGAACTGAATGAGATAGATAGATAGATAGATAGATAGATAGATAGATAGATAGATAATGAACTGAATGAGATAGATAGATAGATAGATAGATAGATAGATAGATAGATAGATAGATAGATAGATAATGAACAGAATGAGATAGATAGATAGATAGATAGATAGATAGATAGATAATGAACTGAATGAGATAGATAGATAGATAGATAGATAGATAGATAGATAGATAGATAGATAGATAGATAGATAGATAGATAATGAACAGAATGAGATAGATAGATAGATAGATAGATAGATAGATAGATAGATAGATAGATAGATAGATAATGAACTGAATGAGAAAGATAGATAGATAGATAGATAGATAGATAGATAGATAGATAGATAGATAGATAGATAGATAATGAACTGAATGAGATAGATAGATAGATAGATAGATAGATAGATAGATAGATAGATAGATAGATAGATAATGAACAGAATGAGATAGATAGATAGATAGATAGATAGATAGATAGATAGATAGATAGATAGATAATGAACTGAATGAGATAGATAGATAGATAGATAGATAGATAGATAGATATATAGATAGATAATGAACTGAATGAGATAGATAGATAGATAGATAGATAGATAGATAGATAGATAGATAGATAGATAGATAGATAGATAGATCTGGTACAAAATATAATTGGAACAGTTCCAGTTGTGCTATGTGAATATTCCAAGAAAACCATGATTGCAGATATTGGCCTTTACCCGAGTTTGAACAACGGCCCTTGCAACTGCTTCAACAATCAGGTTAACCAAATTGAATAAATTTACAAATTGGTCTGCCCGACAAATGTGATAAGCCCTGTGCTACTGTAGGCGCCCAATTATTTACTAAGCTTAGTTTCGTCTGGCACAAGGCCATACAGTACTGAAATACATCGTGAAAAATCAAAGTAACTATGTTTAAGGAGCTTACACCACGTCAAGGCGTCTTTAAGATTTACAAGTGCACAACTGCAAGATGAGGCTGTTATTACGCTACAGTTGGCACCCAGTTAATGACTAGATTAAATATGGCACAAGACTACTCTAACGGGGCTCTCTGCGAGAATCGAACCTATCAGTGAATTTGTGTGCATGACAAAGTTGCTAATTATCTTTCTATAGTGGGTGTCGAATGAAAGTCTAAACACGAAGACACACGCACATTGTTTTTTACGGTTTATCCACCCTTTGTGTGGTATTTAAAGCCAAAATATATTTCAGATTGTAAGTGGTTCTTTACAGCATCTAGTGCTCCCAAGTGGTCACCCATCTAAATACTGACTGGGCTTGACACTGCTTAACCTCAGTGATCGAACGAGTACCAGTGTTTTCAGCGATGCACGCATAAGCAAGTTTTTATATATCCATAAAATAATTTTCGAATGTCAGTGTGTCACTGTGTCACACATTTTCAACTTTCTTCCTTGAGGTTCTAACTCAACATATCATACCATTTTGGAATCAGGCCGACTCCGTGAGCAAATTAAAAACGTTTCGGGTTGGACCCGGACCCACAAACCTGAAATTTGGGATTTTCAAGTTTTCATTACTGCCATTGTTTTCGGATTCCGTCATCTTGGCTTCTACTGATAAAACAATTAAAGGGACACAACTCTCTAACTTTCAAGAGCTCATGTTCAAATGAACAAATTTCTGTTCTCAAATAAATGATTCAAAATAAAACTGTCCGTGTTTTCAACTTTACTCCTAGTAGCCGTAGCTCAACATATCATACTATTTTGGAATCAGGCCGACCCTGTGAGCAAATTAAAAAACATTCCGGTCCGGATCCAGACCCGCAATCCAGAAATTTAGGATTCCCAAGTTTTCATGACTCTCATTGTTTTCGGCGATTTTTACGTGATTTTTTGCGACGAATTTTTTTGTACAATGACAATTTTTATAACTTGGAAATAAATTTGTGAATAATCGAAATTAATTACGAAATCCAGCGAAAGTCAGCCATGAAATAAAAATATTTTTTTGTACGGAAGGTAAGGACCTACGTACATCAACTTGTGTTTAAATTAAATGGCGGCAGAAGAATTAAAGGTAAGCTTCAATATTAATCCAATACTTAAACACAACGATCAATTTTGAGTTCTTCTGTAGTTTATTGTTGCCTATCGCATCTACTCCTCCCTAAATACTGTGATGAAGGACAAATCAAGAGCCCACTGCCAGCGCTATCTTAAATACCCCCCCAATATATATATATATATATATATATATATATATATATATATATATATATATGCTGGCAACTACGTATAAACATGAATTGTCGCCTCTGGGTGTTGACTTCAATGTCCACTTTTATATTTACATACGCTTTATCCTTGAAATCGAACACGTTAACCTTTGAATATAGCATACCTTAAAACTATATATTATCATTCATATATATATATATATATATATATATATATATATATATATATATATATATATTGTATTTAGGCCTTCTTTCATGCACGCTTTATTAAATATGTTAGGCAGGGTGCTTTGATTAAGTTTTTTCTATAATTTATCATATCATCTTATATTTTTTCTTATTTTCCGTAGATAAATTATAAAAAAAAAAACTGTCGAAATTATATAATTTTTCTTTGACAATGGCGAACGGTATAGCCGAAGGCGCTTGGGAAAATAAAACATTTGGACACTTTTTGTATAATTTAACAGAAAAGAAAAGAAAAAATTATAAGACCATATGATGAATTATATAAAAAGCACCTTGTCTGTCATATTTAATGAAACTTGGATACATACATACATACATACATACATACATACATACATATATATATATATATATATATATATATGTATATATATATATATATATATATATATATATATATGTATTACTTTGAATGATATTATTGTGGATACTAGTATTTGAAATAGACGCCCCATTTTTATTATTTTTATTTCAAATAGCGGTTACTACGTCTAAAATGTTAATAAAGAAAATGTGCCCTTAAGCAAGTAGATAGATGTAGCGCTCACTGTTTGAAATAAAAAGAAAAATATGGCTTCTACTTCAAATACGAGTATCCATTATAATAACATTTGAAGTTATAAAAATGTCGGATTAAAAATAAAATCGATCCTTTAAATTTTAAATTTTTTTTTTTTTTTTTTAGAATTTTTTTTTTTATGTTCCCAATACGAAACTGAGTAGATACTGGATTTTCGAGAAAAAAAACACATCTGAATGAGGTAGTGTGCCTTCCTTAAAAAAGGAAATGTAACCTTGCTGATCTGTGATGCTCTCTGTAGCCGAGTGGTAAAGCACACGGGGCCAAACGGTGGTTTCTCTGCTAGAGAGCGCATTTTCATTGAAATAAGCTTGTTGCTTCTATTTCAAATACAAGTATCCACTATAATAACATTTCAACTAATAAATGTATATTTATGAGTGAAATGCACTACTAATCAACAAACTCTCTTTAAGGCAAAATGTATTTCCTTTATGCGCCAAATCTTTTCAAGATGCAAGCAATCATGTCTCTCCACAACTTCTTTTGTTGCTCTAATATTCTTCTCTTCTTGTTACTGAGATCCATACACACAAACTAATTAAGTAGGTTTCTCGCTGTTTCCCCAGCTTCGCTTATATTCGATACATCCTGCGAGTGATAGATTCTCTAGGCCTTCTTTCCTCTTTATTTCCCACCGAAATTTCAGCTGTCTCTTTCCAATTGTAAGAATACAAGATTCCTTGTTGATCCTAATGTCCTGAAAACTTCCTCATTGATCACATGTTCTGTTCATGTTATTCTTCGTGTTTGTCTAGAATCATATCTCTGCTGTTTATTTTCGTATTTCTTAGAATTTTGCTTAGCTTCTTGAAAGCACCTTTAACGATGTCGATAGCCACCATATATCAGTGGGCGCTTTGAACTATTTATCAAGCTAAGCTTAGTCTGACACAAGGCTATAATAATTAGGAACCCAATGAGTATCAAATTAACTATAAGAGACAAGTTACTAAATTAAGCCGACTTCATGTACCGTGAGACAACTGAAATTTTGCATAAATTTTAATACCCCCCACTCACCAAATTAACTGTGTATAGTGCAACTGGTCACAGAAAATGTCTGATTTTTAACCTATTCCAAAAAATTTACCTGTGTATAGTGCAGTTGGTCACAAAAATGCCTGATTTTTAAACTCTTCCAAAAAATTTACCTATGTATAGTGCGTCACCCTATTTTTTGAGTAAAAAAAACTGATCATCAAAACACACACGATACTCGATCCTATAAGGTTTTTATTAACTTCAATATAGTCGGTCACAAGGCCAACACAGTTGGGCGCCGTGTAAGAATTAAATTCGCTACTAAAGAATTGATCTTAATAGACATTGAACTACGACAGGCGCCCTTCGAGAAGGGTAATTTTTGAGAGACTGAAATCGAGCGAGAATCGAGTGTAATGCTATCGAAAACAATGCACATATGAAGTTGTATTTGTTTTTTGTTTCGCTACAAGCACAATGATAAATATTTAGACGAATCGATTTTCAACGGCAACCATTAATACGGAGACTACAAAAATGAATGGAGAATTTGTGTATTGCAAACTGAAGCTGAAGACAGCGTTTAGAAACAAGTTCTTCATTTTCTCTTGCACCAATTAATTATCCCTCTTCCTCCACATTTAATTGGTATTTTTTCTGTAAGGATACAGATATATCAATACACATGCATTTATTCATAGATCTTCATACATGAAAAAACATGAATGGGTTTTCGTATGTATTATGTATATATGGGCTAGTGATTAGAATGTTCGCATTCTAGCCATAAGACCCGGGTTCGAATCTCAGTATGGTCGATTTGTCAGGAAAGAGACTCCCTGATGTGATCCGTCTGGCACCTTTGGAAAGTGAGTGAAATTGGGTGGACGGAACCCTTTGGTTCGCCAATAGCCGTGCTAGCACGAAGTCACAAGTCATCGTGGCCGAGGGCTTGAGCGTGCTGGCCTTGTTCAAATTGTTGATCACGCTAGATAACACGCTTTTTTCCCAGAAACTAAGGTCTGTTCAGCATAGTTGCAATATAAACCACAGGTGTGCTCTGTAGGTGTTGAATAAACACAAATGCGCCTGAGCAAGCGTCTACTACAGGGATTGGCTAGCCACACTAATAGACGGGCATCCTCGAATACAAATGGCCAGCTGTACATACATACATTAAGTATATATATATATATATATATATATATATATAGGACTCTCCCGTCGTTTTCAATGTATATGGGTACAGCAACTGAGTTCTTAGAACCGGACAACCAGCCTATTCGTACATATGATTTGATTATAAAGAAAAAGGCTTGTTCTGAACCAGCCACACTTGGCTGAATACAGAGACTGTGGGCCATAAGGACCTGAAAGGACCTTCCTCAATGTCTAGATGTAAAGTTATCGTTCTCTTAGACAGGTTGCCACTGAAGGCTATAGGTTATAAGACTACAAGACCCAGTCGTTTTATCTGTGAGTTAAAATGAATTTAAAATAAAATGAATTTATTTATATCTATCTATAAAAGGCAGGATGTGTGTGTGTGTGTGTGTGTGTGTGTGTGTGTGTGTGTGTGTGTGTGTGTGTGTGTAACGAATTTGCACGATTTGCATCAAAATTTACATGCACATGCTCCAAGTTAGCGAGAAGGCCAAGACCGACTTTGCATTTCCCAACTCCCATCGATAGTGGAAATACTACTACGGCAGTTTTCATGTAGTTTGCGGCCATTTTGTACTGACCAGAGTGAGAGCCTATAGCTGGCCGCCACGAATAGACAGGAAGATTCTATTGGCCAGCGTGAGAGCCAACAGCTGACTGACACGAATTTTAACTAGCATGCAAAAAAAAATCGATAGCTGCATTCGTCACAAGTGGGAAAAATTTAAATCTGCATGGCACTTTACTCCAATTGGCTCATTCGCTTGCTTAAAGTCAATGCTTAAAGCCAATGTTGATACTGATTCCGCAGCACTGAGTTAGGTGTGAAAAAGTATTAGGTTGGTGCAAAAATAACGTAATAATGTCGTTTTCTGACGTTAAAAAATACGTCAAAAAACGACATTATTACGTCATTATTTTTGCACCAACCTAATATTTATTGTTAGCATTCTTTTTTCATTCGGTTTTTCCAGTTACGGGAAACAGATTTAATGTTTAGTATAGAGCTTAGAAAAAATTCGCAGTGTGAGATAAGCAAGAAGTAAGGCATGTAGCAACATCAGCACGGCAAAGGGCACTCCTTTAAAGGCAAGGAAGGGCAAAAATATTTTAAGCCAAGTGATAGCGATTGCTGTAGGAGTCGTACGATTTTTAAATCAAGCACGGGCAACGCCGGGCCATGCTGCTAGTCAATGAAAAGCATTCTATGTCCCATCAGAAAATTCTGTTTCTGTTATATCATCAGAAGTGTCCGAAAATTGCATATTCGCTAAGAGAGAGACCAGGAAATCTCTTTAAAGGTGTCAGGGAACACCACCCCATACACGCAAAGCTATCCCCCCCCCAATGTTCCAGTGATGTGTTTTGCCGCATCTACTTCGTATTCCTTCTGATTATTATCTGCCTTATATATTTTTGCAGGAAGCGTTTCAACAAAGCCGATTCTGTAGAGGTGCAGAGTTGGCTCCATCGGTTGCTGCCACAGTGCAAACACTTGTGCACCGATGAAATAATTGCATCAATCTAAATGTGGGAAAATAGCATTGTCTTACTGCTCACATATACACAGTGTTTTATCTGTATCGCTTGTTTGTTTGATGTTTAGCGGTATATCAACACTTTCATGGGTCATTTAATGCCGAAATTTAATATTCTTCGGAGCCTTGGCAATTTCTTTTACAAAAATTCACTGCTGGCATTTTCATTATAAAAATGTATTTTTATACTTTCATAGTGTTTGAGGGTTAACTATTTGCCCATAGTAGGGAGCCTAACAGGTGCTACCACCCCAACCAAGGGTAGACTTAGAAACAACAGCAAAAACTTCCCGTTCGGAGGCCTTGCTGCCGGATGCATTAGGTTGGTGCAAAAATAATTTCGTTTTCTAACAAATGTTACTATGTGAAAAACGAAATTATTTTTGCACCAATCTAATAGTTTATCGTCATACCCAGAACAGTATTTGTATCGTAATAAACATGTTGGCTTAGTAAACATTTGTAGCTTACTTTTCAGATATTCCACATTAATCTCTCTCTCGCTCACTCTCTCTCTCTCTCTCTCTCTCTCTCTCTCTCTCTATATATATATATATATATATATATATATATATACACACACAAATATATATATATATATATACATACACACACACACAAATATGTGTGTGTGTGTGTGTTCTTTTTATAGATACAAATAGATACAAATATTTAATTAAATGCTCTGTTTATAATAAACAGTATTAACGACATTTACCGGCCTGAATGTCCGAGGAATTGTCATAGAAAATATTCGTCTTCCGACAGGAATAGAACCTGTATCCTATACGGAACCGTCATATAGGCTGACTTGCTTTTACTGTTTTCTATGACAATTTCTTGGACATTCAGGCCAGTAAATGTTGTTAATACTGTTTATTATAAACAGAGCATTTACTTAAATATTTGTATCTATAAAAAGAACGTATAAACATAAAAAATGTCTTAAAATAATTGTCGGACTTTGTCCATTTCATAATATATATATATATATATATATATATATGTGTGTGTGTGTGTGTTGTATTGATGCGTGTTCTAGAGCTCGTCAGCCCTTTGTAGATTATTTAAAGCCAGAACATACTTTTAAATTGTAATAAATTTTCGAGATAATAAAGATTTAGCGATACAAGACTTAATAATTACCCCATAGCTGGGGGGAGAAGAGGTGAATTCATATCTTTCCCCCAAAGCATTTGCGCGTAAATAAATATAAGAAACCCAGCAGAAATTAGAACACGGCTCCCCGATTAACACTTCAAAGTCATTATCCATTACACCACCCGTACGTCCAAGGTTACAGCACCTGGTATTTTCGAGCCGTAATCCATCTAGGCACTGACCAGGCTCGACGTTGCTTAACTTCGGTGATCTTACTGGAACCTGTCTTTCAACGTTATGTGGCTTTAAGCCCAAACGTGTGTGTAGGGGGGGGGTGATTTCTTTATAATGTTTCTAAGGGAAACTAGATTTATATATAACTATAAATAAGAAGAATGTTCCTTTGAAAATATCAACCGTGAACACGGCCACAATGTGCTAACCGTGTTTGGAAAAGAAACAACATTCCAATCACTTATTTCATTATTTACATTGTTCGAACTGTTGTCTTCATCTTTATTGACATATTCCAGGCTTTTCGGCCGTTCTACGCTCCAGCCTTCGCCAGGTGATTGGCACATGGATAAAAACGTTGGTTTGATCCAGTGGCTTGACCCAAAGAATTGTGAGTTCAATACCTGCCTATTGCAGTGGTAAACGAAAACTTGGAGAATTTAGTTAAAGGGAGATAACTGAGACATCAGCAAGAGACATGGCACGTGGAACTAGAACAATCTGCTCCGGTGGTCGAAATAAAAGGTTCAGTTCGAAATTCCAATCACCTGAAGAAGGCCGGAGCAAATTAAGGCGGAAACGTCGTCAATATCGTAACAAAGATGAGGACAACGGTCCGAACAATGAAAATAATGTAAATAATTACAATACCTCATTCAGATAAAATTAAAAAAAAAAAATTGTATTTAGCTAAAAATTAAAAAAAAAAAAACACCCCTGATAATGGATAATAAACCGAAAACGCTCGGATATATATATATATATATATATATATATATATATAAAACATTTTGACTGTTTTTTTGCTGTTATCTTTTTCTCGAGAGCACTTTACCTTAACTGCAATTCCCCTGTGCCTCATTTTCTCGTTTCAGCCCTCTACGTTGATCCCGCCTTCAGCAAGATCGTCCCAAGTTTCTCATATCGTTTCAGTTATTTTCGTCGATCCCGCCTCCAGCAAGATCGTCTGAAGTTTCTCTCCTTCTCGTTTCAGCCCTCTACGTTGATCCCGCCTCCAGCAAGATCGTCTGAAGTTTCTCTTCTTCTCGTTTCAGCCCTCTACATTAATCCCGCCTCCAGCAAGATCGTCCGAAGTTTCTCTTTTTTCTCGTTTCAGCCATCTATGTTGATTCCGCCTTCAGCCAGAGCATCCGATGCTTTGCGTCTTCTCGTTTCAGCCGTCTCCGTTGATCTCTCCTCCAGCAAGGTGGTCCGAAGTTGTTGTTTTTTTTTTCTCGTTTCAGGCATCTACGTTGATTCCGCCTCCAGCATCCGATGTCTTCTCGTTTCAGTCCTCTACGTTGATCTCATCTGCAGTGAGAACGTCCGAAGTCTCGCGTCTTCTCGTTTCAGTCCTCTACGTTGATCTCGTCTGCAGTGAGAACGTCCGAAGTCTCGCGTCTTCTCGTTTCAGCCCTCTACGTTGATCTCGCCTCCATCGAGAGCTTCCAATGTCTTTTTTCTCCACGTCTCTGTCCAGTATGTTTATCCCACCTCCAGAGAAAACGTCCGAGATTTCTCTTCTCGTTTCAGTGCTCTACACTGACCCCCACCTCCTTTCTAACAAGAACTGAATATCAACGACTCCTTCAAGAAGATAGATATGAACAGGCTGTGATAGAAAGAAACAATGTGAAAAGGCTTTTAAATGACTATGTAAAATACATAGGAAAAATATCAAAGTGAGTTCGATCCTCACTAAGTGTCCTACACTTTTGATCATACTAAGCCACACTGAGTCACTATCAGATAAAACATGTCTTACGGGACATATTTTGGAACGACTGTTTTAAAATTGGAGATTTAGTAGGCATTATTCATTAAAATAATTGTATTACTGAAATTACTAATATTAGCTTACAAGATCAGCTTGAAAAGCATCACAATATCTGTGTATGTGTGTGCGTGTGTGTGAGAAAGACTTAGATAGTGTGCGTGTGTTGCGTGGGAGAGAACGAATGTATGTGTATATAGTTTGATCATTTTTATGATTTATACTTTGGGTTTTTTTTTCCATTTTTCTACCAAATATATTTGACACGAACGCTGATATACAAATGTGATTAAAATGAATCGTTTAAATTCAAAGTGATACACACATCCTTTCTTACAATTTAGATTTATTTCTGTTTCCCAATAAACAAAGAATTTCCATTGTACACACGCGGGCGTGTGCACATAGATAGATAGATAGATAGATAGATAGATAGATAGATAGATAGATAGATAACAACTACATTGAATAAATAGCTTCATCTACCGCAAGGAAAATTAGTTCTCAGTATCGCGCTAGAAGGTTTTTTTTATCGTTTGAGTCCATCCTTCAAATCTACAAATCTACCATTCGTCGTTGCATTGAATACTGTTGCCATATATGGTCCGATGCCCCCACTGTTCATCTCGAGGTCCTCCAGAGACGGATATGCAATGTGACAGGTCCTGATCTGGCATCTCGTCTAAAGTCACTTTCTCACAGAGGTGCTGTGGCTTCCCTCTGTCTTTTCTAAAAAAAATTTCCATGCCATATGCTCTGACGAGTTATTTTCACTGGTGCCCCAACTGCATGAATTTAAGCGTGCTACTGAGATGGCATGTCGGTCCCACCCTTTCGCTGTCGAAACAGTTAAATGTAACCGCCTCTTCTACTCCAACAGCCTCTTTTCTTGCACTTCCCGACAGTATAACTCCCTTCCTCTTACTTGCTTCCCTGATATTTATATTCTTCAAAAAATTAAATGTAATGTCAATCGACATCATCTAATGGCTTGATTCAGATCTCCGTCCTTTTCTTCATCCGTTCCTCAACCACCACTCTTTACTCTTACTCTCTGTTATCCCTTGAGTGCCAGTGGCACCCCCGCTTTGCTTGGAGTGAAATTCTTAAAAAGTAACAAATTTTAATGTGACAAAAAAATTGAACAGAGGACAGATTGTCTTAGGGTAGTTTTTCCAACAGATGCCACAAAGAATTAACCTAACGACTCGAATTCTTTTCTTAAATAGCCTTGAGGGATATCTATCGACTCTCATGTGAATGTCAAGTATGGCGCCCAACTCGTTTAGAAATGTTTAAACTATCGTCTTTGTCCAACCGACTTCTCAAATCAAAGATTAAAAATTGAAAGAAAATGAATCGTCTAGATAAAAACTGATCGGTTTTTATATACTGACGCTATATAATCGAAAACAAAAAAAAATGTTTGCTGAGGACATTAGGTTTATAATACCCAAGGAAACATGGCACAGCGGATAAAGTTGTTAGTTAGATCCAGTGACAGGACCCAAAGAGTGTGAGTTCAATACCTAGCTGAGAACTTTCAGAGGGAAATTAACAGAAGATAACTGACATCCATTAAAAACATGGCAGTGAGTGACATAAAGAGTTCAGTTCGACATTCCAATCACCTGAAGAAGGCCGGAACGTACAATGACTACTAATATTATCTATATCTTTACAACGTTGTAATAAATATGGCGACAAAGATGAGGACAATAGACTGAATAATGTAAATAATGTACATATCTCAAACAAAAGAAAACAAAGAACTTTACCAAATAACAAAAAACACATCACTTGAAAACCTCCAACTCGAAGGGAAATTAATGATATAATCAAGATGTTGACTCTCCACACTACCTTAAACAAAAGGTTAGGAAGGTAACTCCCATCACTACTAGAAAACGAAACCTATTTTCCTGAAAAAAAATGTCATTAATTTAAAGATTAAAGAAGAAATTGTCCAAAGTTTCCTGATGGAATATCTCATTGTTAGAATTTTAAAACAATTTACATTGTCGTAAAATAACGTTTTTATAGGGAAAAAGAAAAGATGATCTAAAAATAAACTCTGTTCCAAAAGAAATCTGCTTGGATGCAACTTCCATGAAAATCAAAGTAGAGATCATTTCATATGGGGAACAGCTTACTTCGGCAGACGAAAATATCGGCGGTCGTCTGTCTTATCTACACCGGGGTTGATAAGACAGACAACTGATATCTTCGTCCGCCAAAAGCCTGGATAAAAGAAACTCAATTAGTTTAGTGGTTTGTTTGTTTTTGTTTATTTTTAGATATTAAACATTTTGTGGGATGTACAATGCTGTTACACGATTTGGACAAATTTGCTGTTACATCCGGTACATATATATATATATATATATATATATATATATATATATATATATATATATATATATATATATATATGGAAAAACGATATATAACATATTTTTTCATTTTTTTTCATTTGTCTGAATATAGCTGAATACATCAATACTTAAAGGAATACTCATGTCCACATTCAAAGATTAGACGATTGTTAGTTGAAAATACATCTATATTATATAAAAACAATAACAAGCAAAACCTAAAAATCCTTGAAGCCCTTTATATAAGAGAGATAAAGCCCAAAAGAAATAAAGTCAACTATGAATATGGCAACAAAGTCCTTAAAAGCTTATGAGGGAAAAATATATTTGTATGAGCAAAAACAAAAACGTTACTTCCTCTATACTCGAAAACAAAAAACACAAAAGAACACCTGAACTTTCAATTTTGAAATCTAGAATGCTACATAAGCAGTTGAAATGTTTTAAATTCATAGAAACACATAAACATACTCACAGACAATTTAATCCCCTGAAGATGGTCTCAGATGAGACTGAAAGTACTTAAGAAAATAAAAAAACTATTCGAAAAAAAATTTGGTATTTTTTCTTAGTCAATTTTCTAAGTCTACCAAAAAAGTAATCGGTGAATTTGAAAGGATCACAACGAAAACTAATCGACATGTGTAAATTACTTAACTAAATCTGTTTGAGCTTTCCCTGACGATCCGTTTAGGTGAAACCTTGGTAGATTTGTCTGGCTCTCTAGGTTTGACTAGGTCTGCTCTACTTTTGTACTGAGAACTTTTAAGTTAGTTGATTACTCGTATCGGGGGGTTTTCTTTGGGCTTTAGACCTGTATGCTGTACGATTATTTTCGACAGACATTCATGTTCATAGCTCTTTCTTTTTTAAAAACCTTTTTTTTCTCGAGATTGATTTGACCATTAGCAAATAAAAAAACCGAAGGTTTTCCGAGACGAGTGTAGTTACCTATATATATATATATATATATATATATATATATATGTGTGTGTGTGTGTGTGTGTGTGTGTGTGTATATCAAAAACAATCTCAGCGAGAGAAAAGTTTAAAAAGTTTTCGTGTGCCGCTTTTCGCCCTTTAGTAATAAAAGTATTGGAAACATTAACCAAGAAAAGGGGTTTCTAAATAAAATCGGATAGCTTATATATCCCAAGACATATGTATAAAAAAAAAATACAAAAATAAAACATTTAAAATGAAGATTCTCATCTTTTCCTCCGTCCGCATAGACGTGAAGTCCTCAATGACAAAATACGTCACATGAAAACCTTTCACACTCTGCCCTACATTTTCCCCTAATATATATATATATATATATATATATATATATATATATATATATATATATATATATATATGTGTGTGTGTGTGTGTGTGTGTGTGTTGTATAAAAAAAATTGAAAGTTTACAATAGTTATCGAAGATCAGGTTAGAGTTTTTGTGATACATATATTTATTATTAATAAGAATGTCAGTTTCTCACTTCAGCTGTTCTCTGCGCAACCATGGACATGCATCTTATCTTCCGTTTATTATTCCTTAAGATATCTGTGGAGTTTGTTATTAATGGGTAAGAAAGCAGCAGGCTAACCAACTGACGATGGAGTCCAAATATACCAAATATAATATGCTTATTTAATGACATCCAGTCTGATAAACGTATATCAGGCACATTCAGCACAGTCAAATGTTTTTGATATAGTGACAGGTTTTTGTTGTTGTTGTTTTGTTTTGTTTTGTTTGGTTTTTTTTTTTTGGTTTTTTTTTTGGTTTTTTTCTTTGTAAAAGTATCGCATAATGTTGCGGGCGTGGCTCGGTTAGAAATAACTTCCGGTCGGTTAAACCAGTCCGCTTTTAGAGTTTCTGATTGTGAGATTTTCCCTAGTATCCAGATGTAAGTCCCCAGTCGACTTTATTACTTCATCCTTCAATCTTGAAAAAAAATTCTCTCAAAACCCGGCCTTAATGCTCTCCCACTATTCCTGCCCATGAACATTATTATTGTTCATATACGTACGCAGAAAATGACCGATGGTTATCGTTGGAGATTAACTGGCTGCAAATATATACAAATCTGCACCACCCTCCTCAATATTCTCGCAGACCTCAACAATGCCCCAGTTTGGAGAGTCTAATCAGGTCTTTCTATAATTACTATTTTATCAAATCTCGATTCTAATTTTTGGCCCTGTGCCGAGCATTCCAATAATTATGGGCATGTTTATTTTTTTATTTTTTTTACTCATTCTCTTGTAAAACTTCTGGCATTTTCCCAATATCTCTTTTGTTTTGTTTTTTTCTTCACCCTATGGTCTGCTGGCAGGTTACCTTTTCCAAATTCTAAGACTATCACATTCAGTCTTTTCGAGATGCTCAATTCGGCTGTCAAATCCGAGATTATCTTCTTTTTATTTTCGATGGCAGATTATGATACTACAACCATTTCGTTTACGTAATCAAAGACAGATTGTTTCCACATTTCTCACTATAAAACTGTCACTACCCTATCTTTTAATTTTCAGATGATCACAACAATTTTGTCTTATATAAAACAAGACCCTGAAGATGATATTGTGCTAATGTCGAAAGTACTCGGAATAAAATGAATATGCATTGACAAGGTATTTTTTTTCTTCCTTTATTAAGGATATTAAGAATCCTGCCAGAAAATTTTACAGGTTCCTATAAAAAAATAAGGTGACAAAACTTGCCTAAATTATCTAAGAATACATCTATATATATATATATATATATATATATATATATATATATATATAGGTGGCCTGACGATTGCGTCTAGCATGAAACAGACTGTCGCCTCTAAGTGTTGAGTTTTATGCTCACTTTTATATATATACTCTCAGGACACGCACGCACACACACACACACACATATATATATATATATATATATATATATATATATATATATATATATATATATATGAACCCATTTTTCTCTCCCCCACTATAAGTGAAATAATGAGGTAGACTGTGATCGTTAACCTTGGTTGGCAACTAGTCTAATAGATGGATAACTCTGAATTCAAAACTGGTTGAGTGGCGGGGGGGTGGGGGGCTAGCCACTACACCCCGTAAAAATCCTATTTGCTACGTAAAGTACAGCAGCAAGCAGCAATACTAGCGTGGTCACTGGTTCTGTCCATCACAAGGAGAGAAAAGGGTCCTCTTTCTTCTTCTTTTTCTTCTTCTTCTTCTTCTTCTGCTGCTGCTGCTGCTTTTTCACAAAATCGGCTATTTGCTATAAACATATGATATACTTGTATATGCAGCCTCTTTTGCGTTACATACTTTCTGTTCTTGTTAATAATCGATTATTATTCAAAATAATATCTGAGGGTAATGTCAATTCTTGTCGACCGTTACTCACAAAATATAAAATGGGCATTTAAAATTAACGATATTGGTTTAACCGAATTTTTTTTTTTTTTTTTTTTTTTTGTCGCTAGATGGCATTCGGCGTGTTTAGTTTTAACGAACACCATTCAAAAAGATCATTTTTAATTGCACTGCAACCGTTTTCACATCAATATGCCTTTCTCAAAACTGGCAAATATTTGTTTATTGATTCCAACACTGTATATAGAATATAAGTACCATTTTCAGGATATTGTGCTTTTTATTATTTTAAGAAATTCAAAGCACTATTTGAACTCACAAAAAATTGTAAAATTTATGGAGAATGTAATGTGAATGATCGAACATGCTCAAAGTGGTTCGTGAAGTGTCGTGCTGGGTATTTCTCATAGAAAGATAGTCCACTGCCGAGTAGGCTAGATGAGGTTTACAATCAAATCAAGATATTACATGAACCAAGAATATAAAACGCGGGAAATAATGTAAATATCCTAATTAAAGATCATTGTTACTAATTTCTTTATGTTATTTGCTTTGATGTGTAGCTTCCATATATATAAAGCGAAAAGCAAAAATACAGTCATACTTCCGTATGTAATCAGTCAGTTATGCGCCATGCGTGATACACGCTTAAGTGATCATGTAACTTTCGATACAGGACCGACGAGGCAGATTGTTTTCCCACAGTAGTTGCTATCCAATGCTATAGAACCCGGTCTGTCCTGCTATTTACGCATAGCTGGAGGGAGAAGAAGAGGATTTATACCTTTCCTAAGGGTATTAGCATGTAAGTGAATGTAATGGATTCGACTAGAATTCGAACTCGGCTCTCTGAATCCTCAATCCGAGACGCTATCCATTACTCCACCGTATGTAATACTCCGCAGAAACATATTTCAGTGTTTTGATTATTAAACAAATTGTTACAAACGATGAAACGTCGATATTTTCAGAACAAAGAACGCAAGCGATTATTTGGCTTTGAGAAAGGAACTACCGCTATAAAATGTCAGTGTTTATGCGAAGGTGATGCTCTATATAAGGTTGGAATGGAAGTGAACGTCTTTCGAGAAACTAAATGATAGTTTTGAAAAAAGTTCTCTTAATTAAACCAGTTGAAGCCAGGGAAATGTAAAAATTGTCTCGAATCAATTATTTCTGGTTTCTCTCATACATTTTACATTTCCTTATATACATTTTACTTTGCCTTATATACATTTTACTTGGCCTTATATACATTTTGCTTTCGCTTATATACATTTTGCTTTCACTTATATACATTTTACATTTCCTTATGTGCATTTTGCTTTGCCTTATATACATTTTGCTTTGCCTTATATACATTTTACATTTTCTTATGTAGATTTTACTTTGCCATATATGCATTTTACATTTCTTTATATACATTTTACTTTTCCCTTATATACATTTTACTTTGCCTTATATACATTTTACATTTCCTTATATACATTTTACTTTGCCTTATATCATTTTACATTTTCTTATGTAGATTTTACTTTGCCTTATATACATTTTACATTTCCTTATATACATTTTACTTTGCCTTATATACATTTTACATTTTCTTATGTAGATTTTACTTTGTCTTATATACATTTTACATTTCCTTATATACATTTTACTTTGCCTTATATACATTTTGCATTTCCTTATATACATTTTACTTTGCCTTATATACATTTTACATTTTCTTATGTAGATTTTACTTTGCCTTATATACATTTTGCATTTCCTTATATACATTTTACTTTGCCTTATATACATTTTGCATTTCCTTATATACATTTTACTTTGCCTTATATACATTTTACATTTTCTTATGTAGATTTTACTTTGTCTTATATACATTTTACATTTCCTTATATACATTTTACTTTGCCTTATATACATTTTGCATTTCCTTATATACATTTTACTTTGCCTTATATACATTTTACATTTTCTTATGTAGATTTTACTTTGCCTTATATACATTTTGCATTTCCTTATATACATTTTACTTTGCCTTATATACATTTTGCATTTCCTTATATACATTTTACTTTGCCTTATATACATTTTACATTTTCTTATGTAGATTTTACTTTGTCTTATATACATTTTACATTTCCTTATATATATTTTACTTTGCCTTATATACATTTTGCATTTCCTTATATACATTTTACTTTGCCTTATATACATTTTACATTTTCTTATGTAGATTTTACTTTGCCTTATATACATTTTGCATTTCCTTATATATATTTTACTTTGCCTTATATACATTTTACATTTTCTTATGTAGATTTTACTTTGCCTTATATACATTTTGCATTTCCTTATATATATTTTACTTTGCCTTATATACATTTTACATTTTCTTATGTAGATTTTACTTTGCCTTATATACATTTTGCATTTCCTTATATACATTTTACTTTGCCTTATATACATTTTACATTTCGATATATACATTTTACTTTGCCTTATATACATTTTACTTTTCCTTATATACATTTTGCATTTTCTTATATACATTTTACTTTCTATTATATACATTTTACTTTCGCTTATATACATTTTACTATCAGAAAGAAAAAAGCACAGACAAAAGTGGCAGCGACTATTATAAGACATATAAAGTAGCGTTCCTACGAAACCTTTGTAAGCCGAATTGGCGTGAAGTAGAGAATCAGTTACAATGAATTCATATAGCATTGAATCAATAGCTACATTTGCTGCAATGAAACTTGGTCCACTATGTCGTGCCAGAACGTTTTTCTGTGTCAGAGTCCATATTGCACATTTACAAATCTACCATTCGTCCCTGCATTGAATACAGATGTCCTATCTGGTCTGATAGCCCTGCTGTTCATCTCGAGGTTCTCCGATAAAATCCAAAGAAGGATCTGCAATGTAATCGATCCTGACTTGGCATCTCGACAACAGTTACTTTCTAACAGACGTGGTGTGGCTTCCCTCTGTCTTTTCTACAAATATTTCCATGGCTATGGCTTTTTTCCCTGGTGTCCCGACTACATAAATTTAAGCGTGCTACTAGACTGGCATCTAGCTCCCACGCTTTTACCGTTGAAATAGCTAAATGCAACCACTTCTACTCCAACAGCTTCCTTTCTCGCACTTCCCATCTGTGTAACTCCCTTCCGTTTACTTGCTTCCCCGATAACTACAATCTTCGAAAATTTAAATGCAAGGTCAATCGCCATTTTCTGATGTCCCGTTCATTTTTTATCCTGTCCTTATTCCCGTCCTGGGTAAGACGATAAACTGCATCCGTGCCCTGGGTATGACGATAAACTACATCCACGCCCTGGGTATGACGATAAACTACGTCCAACAGCAAGGCCTCTGTTCAGGATGTTTTGAGGAGTATGGAACCATCTCTTAATTGTTGGTGTTTCCAGGTCCACCTTGACCCGGGGTGGTAGCACTTGTTAGGGTCCTGGCTATAGAAAAATAGTTAACCCCCAGACTGGTGTCAAGACACAATGAAAATTTAAAATAGGTTTAATACCAGAAATACTTTGTAAAAAAATATTACCAACTATACATCATTTTTGTAGGGAAAAATATATAACCAGCAAGAATAAGTGTCAGCATTAAGTAAGCCATTGTGATTGATATGCCGTAAAACAAACCAAAAACCTTTCCTCATTCCCCCTACAAGCAGTTTTTCTCTCACTCTATGAAAACAGGTGCAAATCAGTAGCACTCCAACCTTGCTTGGGGTGAAATGCTTAAAAAAAGAAAAGAGAGAAATTCATCTAGCATTTTAGAAGTCCCATATTCAAAAAGCAACCGAACATAAGATTTTTGTTAAGACTTACAATGTCTGCAATGACTGTGATTTTGAAATGGCACTGACTTTTTGGTCAGATGCGTAGGATATTTCCAATGTCTACAAAGACTGAATCAGTCAACAATATTACCGTATTTCAAACTTTTAACATTAGCCAAAGTAGTTCGACGAAGTTATATCTTCGACAGTGGAGCAGGCAAACATAGAAAATAATATATGAGCGTCTAGAAACATTCAAAGATTTTCTCCATGTCGGTTCAGCTTAGAAAACATTGAAGTTGAGTTCAACATTAAAAATTGTGTTTGATGAAAGTTGAAATAAAAACATTTACTATATAAACAACTCGTATTTTTAAATTTAAAAAGCTTATTTTTTAAATATTTTTTAAAATATTTTTAAAAATCGTATTTTTAAAATATTTTTAAAAATTAGCTTAACTTACAAAATATTTTTAGTATGGCAAAAGATATTTTTAAATCATATTCACTTGAAAATATTTTTTTAAATATACCAAAAATATGTTTTTAGATATTTAAAATATTGTTTCTTTAAAGAAAGCTGAAATATTAAAAAAATTAAAACAGCAAAGAGGGAATTCTTTGTGTCTGTCTTTAACTTAAAAATATGTTAATTAAAAAATTGACTGTTTAAAAAAAATTTTAAATAAAATAGTTACTGTATAAACAACTCGTAACGCACTATACAGGCATGCAATCAGAGACTTTTGGCATTATATATATATATATATATATATATATATATATATAGAGAGAGAGAGAGAGAGAGAGAGTGTGGGGGAGGGAGAATATCGCTATCTGTAAAAGGAAGGATGTGTGTGTGTGTGTGTAACGAATGCACGGCCGCAATTTTCGACGGATTTGCACCAAAATTTACATGCTCATGCTTCAAGTTAGCGAGAAGGCCAAGACCGACTTTGCATTTCCCACCTCCCATCGATAGTGGAAATAATCGATTTTTTTTCATGCTTCTACAGCAGTTTTCATGTAGTTTCCGGTCATTTTCTACTGGTCAGAGTGCGAGCCTATAGCTGGCTGCCACGAATAGGCAGGAAGATTCTATTGGCCAGCGTGAGAGCCAACAGCTGACTGACATGAATGTTAACTAGCATGCTAGCATGCAAACGAATCGATAGCTGCATTTGTCACAAGTGGGAAAAATTTAAATCTGCATGGCACTTTACTCCAATTGGCTCATTCGCTTGCTTAAACTGAACGCTGATTCTGATTCCGCAGAACTGGGTTGGGTGTGAAAAAGTATTTGTTGTTAACATTCTTTTTTCATTCGGTTTTTCCAGTTACGAGTCCTTTTTTAAAGCTGATCGTTTTGTGTTCATTTTGTTTAGTTCTTTTTTCATAACAGATTTAATGTTTAGTGTAGAGCTTAGAAAAAAATTGCAGTGTGAGATAGGCAAGAAGTAAGGCATGTAGCAACATCAGCACGGCAAAGGGCAAAAATATTTTAAGTCAAGTGATAGCGATTGCTGTATGAGTCGTTCGATTTTTGAATCAAGCACGGGCAACGCTGGGCTATGCTGTTAGCATAAAAATATAATATTAAGATATGCTATATTTATGGGTAAAAGGGCTCAAAATCTGGGATAGAGTGTGTGGAAATATAAAAGTGAATGTAATCTTCAAGTTATTCAATGAAAGATGCTTAATTGAAGATATGCTACTTACATATATAATTATATTATATTCACTTTTACGCAAA
>OZ010599.1:7205710-7218210 GCA_963932145.1 Acanthosepion lycidas | reverse complement strand
GTGTGTGTGAAAGAGAGAGAGAGAGCGAGTGTATTTGTATGTGTATACATCTTTATTATACATATATATATATATATATATATATATATATATATATATATATATATATATATATATGTTTACACATTTTATTATATATATGTATCTGATATATACATATATACGTCTTTGTTACGTCTACATATATATATATATATATTACATATCTTTGTTGTGTGTATATATATATATATATATATATAGATAGATAGATAGATAGATAGATAGATAGATAGACTCTCCTCAAGTTTTCGACGTATGAGTGTCTTTCAGTTCAGTTTTTATGTTTATATTTTGCATGAGACAACAATCCTACACGGGATTTGCAAACCAATCCACACGAAGGGCAGACCGTCAGATGGGCTGGTGTATTAGCCCGAGATATTTAGTGTTGGTTGTTAATTCTCTCAGATGGTTGAGACGATTCTTTTCAAAATTAGTTATACATCGGTAGCAGGTATTTCTCATTATATGATTATATATATATATATATATATATATATATATATATATATATATATATATATATATTCATATATATATTTTTTATATATATATGTATATAATTTATATATATATATATATATATATATATATATATATATATATATATTTGTTTTATATATATACATATATTTGTATGCGCGTGTCTGTGTGTGGCAAAGATTGTGTTTAGACAAAAAAAATGGTCAACCAGAATTTTTGGGGGAAGACATTTCTTAAAGGTAAACAGACTTTATAATTACTGCGCTCACTATGAATACAGGTAATCTCGCGCACTCTCTCTCTCTCTCTCTCTCTCTCTCTCTCACACACACACACACACATATATACATGATATATATGTATATATATATATATATATATATATATATATATATATATATATATATATATATATATATACACCATAATTCCCCACCTTATGAGACGTCTAAAAAAGGTTTCCCCTTTTTTGACGTTGAAAGGAAAATGTACAATTTTGTAGTGGATATGTACATGTTCTAATGTAACAATGTTTTGAATGTTGTAATGTTCGTTCTCCTACAATTTGATACATATATATATATATATATATATATATATATATATATATATATATATATATATATATATA
This sequence comes from Acanthosepion lycidas, assembly GCA_963932145.1. Classification (NCBI taxonomy): domain Eukaryota; kingdom Metazoa; phylum Mollusca; class Cephalopoda; order Sepiida; family Sepiidae; genus Acanthosepion; species Acanthosepion lycidas. Next base: position 7,217,054 of record OZ010599.1, on the reverse strand, counting down.
AATCGGCATTTAATGTTATTAAATGGTACTATGTGTTTGCATTAGAAATTATATATACTTCCTAGTCGGGATAAATAAGAAATTATTTAAAAACCTCGCATGACCTTGCATTTTCGTGCCTATGACCAATTGATTTCTGTGAATATATATATATATGGGCGTATGTACGTGTCTATTTATTTACTAACATATTATGCCTGTCTCTGTGTACTGTTGGCATTTGCTAATCTTATCTTAGTTTGGCACAGGGCCAAAAGTCCGAAGCACTGTGATAACGTGTGTTTCTCATGTGAATGATAATCTAAACTTTACAGTCATATTAAGACAATGTCAAATAACTGCAAATAGAATTGAGTTGTAAAGACTACATTCCCGTTCATAGGTCATAAGCAAATATATCCTGTATCGTTCAATCGAACGTTCCTACTGAACGAGCCACGGAGTACATTTCCCCGTCAAGTAAACACACCTCCACCAAAACCACAATTATTACTTCTGTTTTCTTATAAATGCATGTTATGGAACCCTTGCCGTAGACAAGGCTTCCTTTGTCAAGATCTTGTCTATTATTAAGCAATGAGTTTGATCATTACCCGGTGCCCCAAGTTTGTTTTCATGTGTCAGACTGATCGAAGCTTACTAAAATATCTCTAATACATAAGTGGATGTGTACAAAGCTTTACAGAACATCAGCGCCTTCATCGAGTATTTGATCATTTACCACCCTCAGTATTATTGTTTTCTATTATTTTTTTTATTTATTTCCTTGGATTTCTGTTGTATACACATTTCCTTGTGGGTCCCAACCAGAGACCTAAGTTCAGAAATGGATTCATGAAAAATATCAATTATTTTTTTTTTAATTTAAAAGTAGAAATTCCTTTGCTCTTTTCCTTCGTGAAGATTTTACTTAGTTTTATGTTTTATCATTCGTTTTTTTTTGGTTTTTTTTTTTTTGTTTTTGTTTTTTTTTGTTTTTTTTGTTTTTTTTTCTCTTCCTATTCTAGACTCGTTCGTATGAATAATGACGATAATTATCAGAAGTAAAATTAGGAGATGAAAAAGAAGAAAAAACTTTAATATAGGTAAAAAAACACATTCAAAATAAACCATTTCATTGAATTAGTTAACATCATTAATAGGAATAGTGCGTTTGCTAAGCAATAGCAAAGGTATTGGTATTTGGCTGGGAATTACTAAGTTTCCGACGTAAGTCAACATGATTTATTGATCGACCCCCTTTTGAGCATCAGGCATTTATCGACTTCTTTTTTTAAATCTCCAAGTATTTATTGACCCCCTGGATAATCCCACTGAACCCCACGGGCACATATCGACCACTTTGGCCTGCAACCAATCGGGACAGAATCCAGTAAGGTTCGAATTCACGATGTATGATCTGAAAAACTGACAAGCCAACCACTGCTCTACGGTAGGTAAAGTTAATATTGTTAAGTTTAGCTGAATCTAGTAGACGGACATTATAAGCGGATTATACTTGGCGCTTTCAGACAATGGCTCCTCGCTGAAAAGAAGCGGTTAAGTAACCTCGAAGATTATCGAAGTGAGTTCGATCCTCACTAAGTGTCCTACACTTTTGATCATACTAAGCCACACTGAGTCACTATCAGATAAAACATGTCTTACGGGACATATTTTGGAACGACTACTTTAAAATTGGAGATTTAGTAGGCATTATTCATTAAAATAAGTGTATTACTGAAATTACTAATATTAGCTTACAAGATCAGCTTGAAAAGCATCACAATATCTGTGTATGTGTGTGTGTGTGAGAAAGAGTTAGATAGTGTGCGTGTGTTGCGTGGGAGAGAACGAATGTATGTGTATATAGTTTGATCATTTTTATGATTTATACTTTGGGGTTTTTTTTCCATTTTTCTACCAAATATATTTGACACGAACGCTGATATACAAATGTGATTAAAATGAATCGTTTAAATTCAAAGTGATACACACATCCTTTCTTACAATTTAGATTTATTTCTGTTTCCCAATAAACAAAGAATTTCCATTGTACACACGCGGGCGTGTGCACATAGATAGATAGATAGATAGATAGATAGATAGATAGATAGATAGATAGATAGATAGATAGATAGATAGATAGATAAAAAACAGAATAAGGTAGATTAAAATAGAATAAGATAGATAAAAACAAAATAAGATCTATATATATAAAACAGAATAGGATAGATAGATAGATAGATAGATAGATAGATAGATAGATAAAAAACAGAATAAGGTACATAACAACAGAATAAGATAGATAAAAACAGAATAAGATAGATATATAAAAAAACAGAATAGGATAGATATATAAAAAACAGAATTGGATAGATAGATAGATAGATAGATAGATAGATAGATAGATAGATCGATAGATAGATAGATAGATAGATAGATAGATAGAATAATTTAGATAAAAACAGAATAAGATAGATAAAAAAAACTGAATATGATAGATAGATAGATAGATAGATAGATAGATCTGAAAAGACTGCGATAGATAGATAGATAGACAGACAGACAGAATGTGAATAAAGTGAAACAGATAGATAGATAGATAGATAGATAGATAGATAGATAGATAGATAGATAGATATGAGCAAGCTTAAATTATATGCACACGCGCGTGGTCTGTGTGTGTGTGCGTATGCGTGTCTGTGTGCGTTTGTGCATTTTTCATTACAACATCGTTGAGTTGGGCTAAAAAGCTACAAAGAAATCAATGAATGTACAATTTGACATGTACCCGTATATTAGTTCTGACTCCAACACCTACCCAGATATGTAATGCAACAACAGTGGAAACGACATCCGATTCAAACGTATATACCCGAATTACCTGCGGGTTGAATCTGACCATGAGGTATCGAGGAAAAAAAAAAAAAAAAGAGAAAGAAAAAGAAAAGAAAAAAAGAAAACGAAAGAGGTTTGCCGACACCTACCTGTTGCCCATGAAGATGCTGGCCTCTCTTTCGTCAAATTAGCAGTAGCAGCAGGAACAGCAGCAGCAGTAGCGGCAACTAAAACTCGTAATAGTAGTGACTACAACGCGAAAACGGCAGAAGCGGCTTTTTTTTTTTTTTTTTTTTTTTTTTTTCTGTTACGCTTTGTTCACCCTTTTCGTTCACACATTTTTATTTATTTATTTTTTTTAACGCTCATCATCACTACCCTCATGGTACGACTCGGAGAGTTTGAGGTGCCAAGTGCATTTGAGATGTTGATAGAGATATTGTTTTTGTTGCTAATGCTGCTGCTGCTGCTGCTACTGGCGATGATGATTTTTTTTGTTTTTGTTTTTTGTTTTTTGGGATTTTTTTTAAAACAGACATTTTGTTACGTTTTGAAGGCTGGCTTTGGAGTTATTCTTCGAAAGGATACATTGGTTTTGTCTTCATGTTTTACAAATTGTGAATATTGGCTAAATTAATTAATTAATTAATTTAAAAAAATATAAAAAAAAAACATAAATCTTATCTTATCAACATGATCTGATAAAAAATATCCTCCAAATATAAGGATGTATAAATTAAAAGAATACGGCATATTAAAATAGTCATTCCAGTAGTTTTAGGACTACTAGGAATTATTCTAAAAATACTGATACAGACGTTAAAAAATCGCAATAAGAACATTTTTATTTGAAATGCAAAAAATTATGTTAATGAGGACGACGCACATATTTAGAAAAAGTTTCAATAACTCCTTACAAACAAACATTCAGTTACCTTTGGTTTCTGCTGAGACAGTTGGACAGTGATTGTATCAATGGTTGTATCAAACCGTAAGTCAAAAAAGTGAAATAATAATAATAATAATAATAATAATAATAATAATAATAATAATAATAATGATAATAATGAGAAGAAGAAGAAGAAGAAGAAGACATAAGGATGTTGAAGTTGAAATTGAAAAAAAGGGGACATCTTAAAATTATAGATAAACTTCTAACAAAGTAGAGCGTTGGCTACAATAAAACAGTTACAGACAAGAACATTAACAAAATACCTGATAGCCCCTGTTTACAAATGATTGAAAATATTGCATCTTGTGGAACTGCTCATCTCCACAGGAAACTATTATCAATGTAAAGAAGATATAAACATTGCCCATGTTAATTATGTTTTAACGTCAGAATTTGTGCAAACAGAATACGTGTATTTAGTATCTTGCTTTACTGCAGGTCTCGGCTAATAAGCCGCAGAAAGTAAAAGAAATTAATAATAATAATAATAATAATAATAATAATAATAATAATAATAATAATAATAATAATAATAATAATAACAACAGCAACAACAACAACACAGACAGTACAATCAAAGCTAATCGCCCTGACATCGTGATTAGAGACGCAAAGACATAATGTGCCTCTTTATTGACCTGGCAATCCCTATAGACTGCAATGTATCTTTGAAGAATTTCAATAAACTATCAAAATACAAGGACATTGAAATCGAAATTTCAAAAATGTGGAATTTGAGGAAATCAACAATCCCTGTTGTAGTTGGAGCCCTTGGATTGATTGGAAACGGTTCGAATAGACTCATTGAAGGAATCCCTGGTAACCCTTGCTTTAAAGAAATACAAAAAAATGCTCACTCGAGTACAGCCCACACTTTATGAAGGGCCTTATCTATGCAAAATATGTGTGTGGGGTTTTTTTTGGTTTTTTTTTTTGTTTTTTTTAGGGGGTAATTGCTCAGTGGAAAATGTCATGATGCCATTTTTTACATTAGGCCTCTGGTCGGAACCCGGGAAGAAATGAATGAGTATACACCAGAAATCAAAGGAAATAATAATAATAATAATAATAATAATAATAATAATAATAATAATAATAATAATAATAATCCCTGTTGTAGTTGGAGCCCTAGGAGTGGTTGGAAAACATTCCAGTAGACTAATCGAAGGAATTCCTGGAAGTCCATGCCTCAAAGAGATACAAAAAATTGTTCTGACGAGTACAGCCCACACTTTATGAAGGGCTTTATCTATGTATTTTTTTTTCTTTTTCTTTTTTTTTTTTTTTGTCAGTGGAAAGTGTCATGATGCCATTTCTAACCTTAGGTCCCTGGGCGGGACCTGGAAAGAAATGTGTAAACGCCAGAAATCAAAGAAAATAATAATAATAATAAATTTATCTAGGTCCCACTCCACATTTCACCTCAAGGTTCTAGAGTCCTTGTATATCAGATCCCGTGGGCCTTACCCTTTGTAAACAGAGGGAATGCTTACTGGGTCTGAATGTTATTAGACTCTGGCTTTCTTGAAATCCTTTTTTTTTTCTCTCTCTCTCTTCCACTCCATTCAATTCGTTAATTTAATTTATACTCTTTTATAAATTTTCTACTCCCAGAAAAATAAATTTGATAAGTCCTGGGACGAAACCGGTTGTTTTTTTTTTGTTTGTTTTTTGTTTTTTTGTTTTTTTTTGGATTTTTGTTTTTTTGTTTTTTTTGCTTTTTAAAAAAAAATGCCTTATAAATTTTGCCTTTTCCTAGCCATTATTACATTGTTTACCACAAAAAACTTATTTAGATAATAATAATAATAATAATAATAATAATAATAATAATAATAATAATAATAATAATAATAATAACAACAACAACAACCCAGAAACAATTGATTATCTTGTATCAGGTTGCACGATATTGGCACCCACTGAGTATAAAGCCCGACATGACAGAGTGGGCCAATATCTGCACTGGAAAATTTGCAACTTCGACAGGAAGGAAACTGAAAGAAACTGGTATGAACACCACCCAGACCCGGTTACGGAGATAGGACCTGTTACAATTCTATGGGACTGCACAATAAACACTGACAGAACAATCAAGGCCAACCGCCCAGATATTGTTATTAATGACCACAAACAAAAAAGTGCCTCCTTATTGATATGGCAGTCCCTGCAGCCTACAATGTATCTTTGAAGATATTCAAAAAGCTGCCAAAATATAAGGGCCTTGAAATAGAAATCTCAAAAATGTGGCATATGGGAACATCAACAATCCCTGTTGTAGTTGGAGACCTAAGACCGGTTGGAAAAAAATCCCAGTAGACTAATTGAAGGGATTCCTGGAAGCCCATGCCTCTAAGAGATACAAAAATTGTTCTCACAAGTACAGCCCATACTTTACGAAGGGCTTTATCTATGTAAAATATGTTTTTATTTCTTTTTTGTTTTGTTTTTTTTTTGTTTTTTGTTTTTTTTTTTGTTTTTGTTTTTTTTTGTTTTTTTTTTTTGTCAGTGGAAAATGTCATGGGACCCGGAAAGAAAAGTGAAAACGCCAGAAATCAAAGGAAATAATAATAATAATAATAATAATAATAATAATAATAATAATAATAATAATAATAATAACAACAACAACAACAACAACAACAATAATAATAATAAGAAGAAGAAGAAGAAGGGGAAGAAGAAGAAGAAGAAGAAGAAGAAGACGAAGACGAAGAAGAAGAAGAAGAAGAAGAAGAAGAAGAAGAAGAAGAAGAAGAAGAAGAAGAAAGACCAAAACAACAAACTCGTTACATGCAACAAATATCCTGAACCACAACAAATATCCTGAACCTCTCAGCATTGCAGCAAAGAAAATTAAGTTAGTGGCAAAAGGCGCTTATATGAAAACTCTTAAAGGAAAATGAAGATCTAAACCCTTGTATGGAAAGTATTCACAAGGGTTAAATGAATTAGACATCGATGTTCACCAAACCCGTCAATTGCTTAGAAGGAGTGTTATTAACGAGGATACAGATCTTATTATGGCAGCACAAGACCGATGTCTTCCAACTAATGGCTACAAGGCTAAAATCAACGAAGATGGTTCAAATCCCGCCTGTCGCTTATACCATTCATGCGATGAAACTGTTGACTACATAGTATCGGGGGGGGGGGGCTCAGTTCTTGCTCAGAAAGATTACATTATTAGACATGGCAGGCTAGGACATGATATTTATTAGCATGCCTGATTGAACTATTGGAGTTCCGGATACATGTTACAAAAACTACCCGAATAATGTTGTAAATGATGAAGTAACTATACTGTGGACTTTCTCAATCCACACAGACAGGAAAATGAATGCAATTAGACCAAACATAGTCATAAAAGATTTTTAAAAAAGGAAGCTGCCAATCAATTGACTTGGACGGCAAAGAATTTCAAAATTATCAAGTCTGTTAAATTATAAGGACCTGCAGATCGAAGTAACAAAAATGTGGAAACAAACTACGATTATCCTTGTTTTTTTGTTTTGTTTTGTTTTTGTTTTTAATAAGGCCATTGAGTATGATAAAGAAGGTGTACTGAAAATCATGTAAGCAAAGTTATTGTGGGCACATCCACGTCTCCGAGCCACAAAAGATTACTTTACGAAACGTCCCAAATGTACACAGGCATATGGTCACATCACGTTGAAAAACCATTTCTCGTACGATCACCGAGTTAAGCCACATCGAGCCTGGTCAGTACGTAGATGGGTGATCGCTTAGGAATATCAGATGTTGTAAGCGGGAGGTACAATCGATAATGGCACAGAATTTATAATCAACGAGCTGAGTTCCAATTCCAACAGGATTCTTATATTCACATACGCGCAAATAACTTTAGAAAAGGCATGAATCCACGTCTTCTCTCCCCATCTAAGGGTTAATCAATTAATACGTCTTCTAGCACTAAAACGATTAGCATCTCCAATTAAAAAAATCCGTACAAAATATTTAGATTTCCACATTAAATAACCCATAGAGGTTGATATGCAACTAAACAAAAAAAAAAAACAACCAACAGAATATGCAGAGTAACACTCCCATAGTGTCCATTGTCCCTAGAGGTGACTTAGTAATTCAGTCAGTTATGTGCCATGCAGGATACGATCATGTATCTTTCGATACATGAGTGACGAGGCAGATTTTTTACCGCAGTAAGTTGCTATTTCTTTCTGCAGTAGACCAGTTGCCATCCAAGGCTATAGAATCCAGTGTGTCCTGCTATTTACCCATAGCTTAAGAAGAAAAAAAATTCATACTTTTGCCAAGGGTATTAGCACATAATTGAACGTAATGGATTCGAGGAGAATTCGAACTCGGCTCTCCAACTCCTCAATCCGAGCCGCTATCCATTACGCCACCATGCCTACTCTATTTGGCAATTAGGCACTTAAAATTACTCTCTGGAAAGATGACACCACAAATAATAATAATAATAATAATAATAATAATAATAATAATAATAATAATAATGTACCCATCAGTGATTACACAGTGCGGGGTTAAAAGCTGAAATCGAAGGTTTTATTCTAGCTGCACAGGATTAATGCTTGCTTGCTAGCTAGATAATTACCAAGCACACATACTGAAAAATTGTTTGAACCCTAAATGTAGGTTCTGTGATAAATATCCCAAAACAATTGACCATCTTCTATCAGGTTGCACGGAATTGGCACGCACTGAATATAAATCCTGGCATGACAGAGAGGACCAATATCTGTACTGGCAAATCTGCAACCTTGACGGAAATGAAACTGCAAGAATCTGGTATGAATATCACCCAGACCTGATTACAGACTTAAGACCAGTAGCCATTTTATGGGACCTTACAATCCACGCAGACAGAACAAGCAAAGTTAAATTGCCCAGAAATCGTAATCAAAGACCAGAAAAACAAAATGTGCTTTCTTATTGACATGGTAATCCATTCAGATTATCTTTAAAGATCTTCAAAAAAAACTATAAAATACAAAGATCTTGAAGTGGAAATCTAAAAAATGTAGCTTATGAGGACATCAATAATTCCAGTTGTAGTTGGAGCACTCGGATTGATTGGGAAAAGTTCTGGTAGACTTATTGAAGAGGTTCCTGGTAGTTCATGCCTTAATGAATTGTTCACACAAGTACAGCTTAGATATTACGAAGAGTTTTATCGACGTAAAATATGTGTAATCCTCGTTTGGTTTTTGTTTTTGCAAAAATGGCCAATGGAAAATGTAATCAAGCTATTTCAGACCTTAGGTCTTTGGTTGGGACCCGGATAGACAATACTCAGCTTTTGTGTATATACATGTTTGTGTGGATATAATTACTAGAGGTGGTGATATGTGTGTTTTATGTTGTAGTTTTGTTGAAGCTATATTTTGAAATACAGTTTGAGTTCTTTAAGAAATTGAAGGATGTTATATAGATTAATGCCATGAAAAAGTTCTTTCATATTTGGTTGATTGGTTTATTTTGTTTAGCGGCATATCAACACCTCTAAGTTATTTAATGTCGAAATCTAAATAGCTGGATTGGTTTGATTGCTTTTGTTTAGCGGCATATCAACACCTCTATGGGTTATTTAATGCCGAAATCTAAATATTTTGATTGGTTTCGTTTGGGTGATTTTGTTTAGCGGCATATCAACACCTCTATGGGTTATTTAAGGCCGAAATCTAAACATTTTGATTGGTTTCGTTCAGTTGATTTTGATTAGCGTCATATCAACATCTCTAAGTTATTTAATGTTGAAATCTAAATATTTTGATAGGTTTGGTTTGGTTGCTTTTGTTTAGCGGCATATCAACACCTCTATGGGTTATTTAATGCCGAAATCTAAATAGCTGGATTGATTTGATTGCTTTTGTTTAGCGGCATATCAACACCTCTATGGGTTATTTAATGCCGAAATCTAAATAGCTGGATTGGTTTGATTGCTTTTGTTTAGAGGCATATCAACACCTCTATGGGTTATTTAATGCCGAAATCTAAATATTTTTATTGGTTTGGTTTTGTTTGATTTTATTTAGCGGCATAGCAACACCTCTATGAGGTATTTAATGCTAACATGTAAATGTTTTGAACATAGTTTTATGGCTTCAACTACAGATAAAAAGTATTGTCTGTAATTCTATTATAAATATGTATCATTGGTCATTTTTTTATATAAAAAGTATTGCTGTATTTTTACTATTAAAATGTAGTTATTATATTTTCATAGTGTTTGAGTGCTCACTATTTGCCCATAGCTGGTGACCTAAAAGGTTTTACTACCCTGAATCAAAGTGGACCTGGAAAAAACAGCAATTAACAGGTGTTTCCACGCTCCTCAAAACGCCCAATCTCCTGATCTGAAGGCTTGCTGCCGGATGTAGTTCATCATCATACCCAGGACTGCGTTGCGTAGATATTAATGTAATTTTTTTTCGAAAAGCTACCATATTTTTCTCGTTGTTACTCTTGATGTTAATTGTTAGTGAAATACAGATCTACTGAGTTTTAACAGACTTTGGCGCAAAACCACAAGTACATCGCCCTCGACAAGAACAAAACATACTAGAAATAACAAAAGATGCCGTCCAGAAACTAAGCAAAGGATTAGGACAAAGAAAAATATCGTTAGAAACAAATAAAAGAGTGCTGTATATCTATTCGCCTGCATGACATTCTACGAAATGTCCTCACAGATTTAAAAAAAGTCCTTAAGCGACAGAGACGTGGTTCTATCGAAGACTACCGAAAATAACATGTACAGATCATGTAAGAAATGAAGAAGTCTTAAGAAAAATAGTAACTACAATGAAAAATTATATTTAAAATAAGAAAAAGACATGCAATTTCTTCGATAGACGAGAAAAGAGGGTTTGGAGAATTTAACACTAACAAGTTATACTAAAAGCAAACGAAACAGGGGAAAAGCAGCCAGTAATCTGCTTAACGAGTTTTCAGGAATTAAGGGCAGAACTAGGACAAAGAGAAATGGTAAATTTACTTAGAATAGCAAAAACAGGAAGCTGCGGGGTACTATGATTGCAAATGTTAACAAAGAACATGCTACATAAAAGGTGAAGCAAACATTTACCTGTTTAGTTCTTTAACTATTATTCCTATTGTAATCTAGGGAAGGTTACTGAACAGAATAATCACACAAAGGTTGATAATGAACGATAATACTTAGAACAAGAACAACACATAAGATTTGTCAGCAGTGTGTAGAAGTAGTAGTCGACTGCTAAGAAGTGAGCCAATGAATTCCACAATGAATCTCTAACTGCAGACCAACATACAATATTTACTACTGTATTTATATGAATGGGGAGATACCCATAATCATCCGTAGATATGCTACAAGACTTATATTTGCGTATGTAGGATTTATGTCAAGCAATTCTACCCTATTGAGAAAATTATCATTTTTACTTGACCAAAGTTCTTCAGAAGTACAGGTCCGATGTTATTCGGGGTCATCAGGACCATACAAGGACTCAAAGAGTTCTTAAACCAGTATCTCCGTCGGAACCCCTTAAAAAGATCTTAACGAAAGTTTTCACTATGATAAAG
>OZ010599.1:7133210-7200710 GCA_963932145.1 Acanthosepion lycidas | reverse complement strand
ATAGAAAGAAAAGAAAAGAAAAGAAAAGAAAAATAGGTTCATAGATGTGATTGCTGGTTATCCGAAAAGTAAGATGCGTCGTGACTGACAACAACGTGGTCCGCGCTACGACTACACCTCGTCTTTCCATTCTATTGTTACAGTAATGATTATATCTGCTACTACTCTTCCCATTACGGTTGCATTTTTTCCAGGTGATAAGAATGGGAACAAAAAAATCATAGATAACTAGAGAGGAATTTACACACATAGATAGATAGATACATAGATAATGAACAGAATTAGATAGATAGATAGATAGATAGATAGATAGATAGATCAAAAACAGAATAAGATAGGTAAATAGATAAAAATAGAATGAGATAGATAGATAGATAGATAGATAGATAGATAGATAGATAGAAAACAGAATGAGATAGATACTTCGTTAAATCGGTCAAAAGGACGCTAGATTTGATTTGAGTGTGCATATCTCTAATGAGTGCGTATGTGTGTAGGCATGAGTGCACGTGTACGCGCGAGCGCGCGCGTGTGAGTGTATGTGTGGCAGACTAAAAAGGAATGTCACATCCAAGAATGGCACAATATACTCCATTAGTCAGTTTCTCTTCAAGACGAGCTTGCCAAACATTGTGTTCGGCTGAGGCACGATCACAATCGATTCTATTTGTTTCGTCAGCGGGGAAATAAAAATGCAAATTTATTTAAGAAATTTAACGGCGCCCTACGTACTGGATACACTGAACCGTTTAACAGATTTTTACGAACAATTAGAATTGAACGAATGAAATTCTATTAAATATGATTCAATGCAATATTTTGGTTATAATCATTGGACGATGAATAGACAATTTATATAACGGTAGGAAGAAACTAATAACATTCTTAGTAATAATGAAAAAGTGTTGGAATGAAAGGAACAATAATAAGATGGTATAAAACTAGTAATAAAATAATAATAATAATGAAGAGTGTATAGAGCCAGAGTGTTGGGATAAAAATAATAATTATAAGATGGTATCAAAATAGTAATAAAATAATAATAATAATGAAGAGTGTATAGAGCCAGAGTGTTGGGATAAAAAGCAACAATAATAAGATGGTATAAAACTAGTAATAAAATAATAGTAATAATGAAGAGTGTATAGAGCCAGAGTTATGGGATAAAAAGCAACAATAATAAGATGGAATAAAACTAGTAACAAAATAATAGTAATAATGAAGAGTGTATAGAGCCAGAGCGTTTGGATAAAAAGCAACAATAATAAGATGGAATAAAACTAGTAATAAAATAATAGTAATAATGAAGAGTGTATAGAGCCAGAGTGTTGGGATAAAAAGCAACAATAATAAGATGGAATAAAACTAGTAATAAAATAATAGTAATAATGAAGAGTGTATAGAGTCAGAGTGTTGGGATAAAAAGCAACAATAATAAGATGGAATAAAACTAGTAATAAAATAATAGTAATAATGAAGAGTGTATAGAGCCAGAGCGTTTGGATAAAAAGCAACAATAATAAGATGGAATAAAACTAGTAAAAAAGAATAGTAATAATGAAGAGTGTATAGAGCCAGAGTGTTGGGATAAAAAGCAACAATAATAAGATGCTATGAAACTAATAATAAAATATTAATAATAATGAAGAGTGTATAGAGCCAGAGTGTTGTGATAAAAAGCAACAATAATAAGATGGAATAAAACTAGTAATAAAAAAAATAGTAACAACGAAAAGAGCAAGAGAGTTTGGATAAAAAGCAACAATAATAAGATGGAATAAAACTAGTAATAAATTAACAGTAATAATGAAAAGTGGATAGAACCAGAGTGTTGGTATAAAAAGCAACAATAATAAGATGGAATAAAACTAGTAATAAAAAAAATAGTAACAACGAAAAGAGCAAGAGAGTTTGGATAAAAAGCAACAATAATAAGATGGAATAAAACTAGTAATAAATTAACAGTAATAATGAAGAGTGTATAGATCCAGAGTGTTCGGATAAAAAGCAACAATAATATGATGGAATAAAACTAGTAACAAAATAATAGTAATAATGAAGAGTGTATAGAGCCAGATTGTTGGTATAAAAGGCAATAATAATAAGATGGAATAAAACTAGCAACAAAATAATAGTACAGTGTAACCCGGATATAAGAGACCCTGATATAAGAGAAACTCGGATATAAGAGTGAGTTTCTCTGGTCCCAAATTAGATCTATACTTACCGAAACAAAATAGACCAAACTCGGATAGAAGAAAAACCCGGTTATAAGAGAAAACCGGATATAAGTGACTTCTTCTCCGGTCCCGACAATTGTCTTATATCCGGGTCACACTGAATAATGAAGAGTGTATAGAGCCAGAGTGTTCGGATAAAAAGCAATAATAGTAAGATGGTATAAAACTAGTAATAAAATAATAGTAATAATGAAGAGTGTATAGAGCCAGAGGGTTGGAATAAAATGCAACAATAATAAGATGGAATAAAACTAGTAATAAAATAATAGTACAGTGTAACCCGGATATAAGAGACCCTGATATAAGAGAAACTCGGATATAAGAGTGAGTTTCTCTGGTCCCAAATTAGATCTATACTTACCTAAACAAAATAGACCAAACTCGGATAGAAGAAAAACCCGGTTATAAGAGAAAACCGGATATAAGTGACTTCTTCTCCGGTCCCGACAATTGTCTTATATCCGGGTCACACTGAATAATGAAGAGTGTATAGAGCCAGAGTGTTCGGATAAAAAGCAATAATAGTAAGATGGTATAAAACTAGTAATAAAATAATAGTAATAATGAAGAGTGTATAGAGCCTGAGTTTTGGAATAAAAAGCAACAATAATAAGATGGAATAAAACTAGTAAGAATATAATAGTAATAATGAAGAATGTGTAGAGCCAGAGTGTTAGGATAAAAAGCAACAATAATAAGATGGTATAAAACTAGTAAGAATATAATAGTAATAATGAATAATGTGTAGAGCCAGAGTGTTAGGATAAAAAGCAACAATAATAAGATGGTATAAAACTAGTAAGAATATAATAGTAATAATGAAGAATGTGTAGAGCCAGAGTGTTAGGATAAAAAGCAACAATAATAAGATGGTATAAAACTAGTAAGAATATAATAGTAATAATGAATAATGTGTAGAGCCAGAGTGTTAGGATAAAAAGCAACAATAATAAGATGGTATAAAACTAGTAAGAATATAATAGTAATAATGAAGAATGTGTAGAGCCAGAGTGTTAGGATAAAAAGCAACAATAATAAGATGGTATAAAACTAGTAAGAATATCATAGTAATAATGAAGAATGTGTAGAGCCAGAGTGTTAGGATAAAAAGCAACAATAATAAGATGGTATAAAACTAGTAAGAATATAATAGTAATAATGAATAATGTGTAGAGCCAGAGTGTTAGGATAAAAAGCAACAATAATAAGATGGTATAAAACTAGTAAGAATATAATAGTAATAATGAAGAATGTGTAGAGCCAGAGTGTTAGGATAAAAAGCAACAATAATAAGATGGTATAAAACTAGTAAGAATATAATAGTAATAATGAAGAATGTGTAGAGCCAGAGTGTTAGGATAAAAAGCAACAATAATAAGATGGTATAAAACTAGTAAGAATATAATAGTAATAATGAATAATGTGTAGAGCCAGAGTGTTAGGATAAAAAGCAACAATAATAAGATGGTATAAAACTAGTAAGAATATAATAGTAATAATGAAGAATGTGTAGAGCCAGAGTGTTAGGATAAAAAGCAACAATAATAAGATGGTATAAAACTAGTAAGAATATAATAGTAATAATGAAGAATGTGTAGAGCCAGAGTGTTAGGATAAAAAGCAACAATAATAAGATGGTATAAAACTAGTAAGAATATCATAGTAATAATGAAGAATGTGTAGAGCCAGAGTGTTAGGATAAAAAGCAACAATAATAAGATGGTATAAAACTAGTAAGAATATAATAGTAATAATGAAGAATGTGTAGAGCCAGAGTGTTAGGATAAAAAGCAACAATAATAAGATGGTATAAAACTAGTAAGAATATAATAGTAATAATGAAGAATGTGTAGAGCCAGAGTGTTAGGATAAAAAGCAACAATAATAAGATGGAATAAAACTAATAATAAATGATAATAATAATGAAGAATGTATAAAGTCAGTTTTTGGATAAAAAGCAACAATAATAAGATGGAATAAGTATATTAATAATAATGTAATCATACGGAAGAATGTGTATTAAGCCATATAATGAAAATAATTCCTGTAAAATGGTTTTTATAAAATTTTCCACGAAAATAATAACCTGGTCCATGAGTCAAACAGTAAGAGATGAATAATAGCCAAGTGCAAGTGTCAGCCTGATTAGCAATGCAGATTAGCGATACTAGATTAGCGATTCAGATTAACGATGCAGACTGGCAGAGAGTGATAATCATTGTCAGTCGGAAAGGATTATGTTTAATATCACTAGGAATTGAGGCACATTTGCTGCATGATAAATTTTGTATGCGTGTGCGTGTGTGCGCGTGTGTATGTGTGTGTGTGCGCGTGTGTATGCGTGTGTGCGCGTGTATATGTGCGTGCGTGCGTGTGCGTGTGTGTGTGTGTGTGTGTGTGTGTGTGTGTGTGTGTGTGTGTGTGATCACATGGCTCATTAAGCAAAGTGCACAATTTACGATTATTTCGGTGAGTGTCCATGATCATGACTTTTATGATTTGTTTCGCAAATTGCCGTTATTACGTTTGTTGCCATAAATATTTGAAAAGAAGCGCTAAACCGAATCAGCTCAGTGTAGTTTTACTGTGTGACGGTTAATTTAAATACATTGTATTTATATAATATGAAAAACTTGATGTTGTTTTCTAGTTTATTTACCAATATTTCCTGAATCTGAAAATGAAAACAGTTATCAGAAATAAAAGTTATTCTGAATATTTATCCATTTTTAAGCTTATCTTAATTTAAAAGTTTATATTCGAATCCAATCTCAAATTGAGAGTGCCTTCAACACAAAATTACTTGTAACAATATGGATATATTATATTTGCATCTTCACAGACACAAAAACAAACCTTCAAGCACACAACCTGTCGCTGAAAATTTTTAGGCCAACCTCTCCCTAAAATCAGATCAAGTCATCAAAAAAATTTCTTGTGTGTACATTCCATTTTGGTGGGACCGAAATGTTTCTGTGCACTTTCATATGCACACACACAAACACACACACACACTGATAGATAGATAGATATGAACAGAGTGAGATTGATAGATAGATATGAACAGGCTGAGATAGATAGATAGATAGATAGATAGATAGATAGATAGATAGATAGATAGATAGATAGATAGATAGATAGATATGTACAGAGTGAGATTGATAGATAGTTATGAACAGAGTGAGATTGATAGATAGATATGAACAGACTGAGATAGATAGATAGATAGATAGATATGTACAGACTGAGATAGATAGATAGATAGATAGATAGATAGATAAAGCCCTTAAGTATCTGATATAACCGAAATATCTCGATCAAGAAGGAAGAAGTGGGTTTTTCCATTTTCATTCTTCTAATCAAATCCTGAGTCTATAAAACCAGTTTTTCGAAATATTCCCGTTTGTTTGTGATATGAATATTTTTGTTGTTTTTTTTACGAAATTCCAAAATACATCTTTTCCATATTAGAATATTAAATAAACATAAACAATGCTCAACCTCAATATTTCGCTCCCCTAGGGTTGATTGCTGTTTATATTTATTCAATATATGTTTCCAATATATCAGATCCTTACAGGTTTAGGAGTTTAACAATTGAACTTCTCATTGTATTCTTACATGGCTTTGAAACTGATTTACTGAACATTATAAATGACTTCACTTTTCATAAAAAATAGGAATCACTTTCACAGGCATTTACATTGTATAGTTAAGGATATTAATAAATCCAACTAAATATTTGTTAAATCTGATAAAACTACTAATTTTTTACAAATTTAATCCCAAAGAATACAATGCATTAATCAAAAACAATTTGAGTAAGATAGATATTAACAATATTAATCGTGAAATGAACAAAGTCCAACAATTATTATGTTTATACGTTATTCTTATAGATACAAATATTTAAGTAAATGCTCTGTTTACAATTGAGCCACAGAGAAGCATTTCAGTTAGCAAGGTCGATTTTAATGTTTTTAAACTACAATTCTCCATGATGTTCTCTCGTATATTCATATCTGCTCGATGCGTATCCAAATGTAAACAAATGACGTCACACATTATGAAATGAACAAAGTCCGACAATTGATTTAAGACATTTTTTTATGATTATACGTTCTTTTTTAGATACAAATATTTAAGTAAATGTTCAATCGATAAAAGCACGTCAGGCTATATGACGGTTCCGTATAGGATACAGGTTCGATTCCTGTCGGAGGACGCATATTTTCTATGACAATTTCTCGGACATTCAGGCCGTTAAATGTCGTTAATACTGTTTATTATAAACAGAGCATTTACTTAATTATTTGTATCTATAAAAAAAGAAATTTATAAACATAAAAATGTCTTAAAATATTAAATGTGTTGATAAATTAACACTGCTTCTAGAAATATTAGTGATAAAATTAAAATTAGCAAAATAGGGTTAGTAAACTCTGTACTTAAGAATATTATGTTATAAACCAGACTTTCAGACCAAACTACGAGGATCATAATCCCTACCATACTGGAAATCGGAAGGACTAGCAAAGTTATCCTGGATCGGGTCAAGAGAAAGAGATCAAAAAACGCCTTGGACTTATACATTGGATATGTTACCACAGAAGTCATTAATTGGTTTAGAGGTATTAGTAACAAAAGTAACTGCTATTTTATCCAGTTTGATATTGTGGATTTTTACCCTTGTATCTCCAAGAATCTCATTATCCTGGCTTTGGAATTTACCAAAGAATATTCTAACATTTCCAGTGAAGAGCCAAATATAATAATGAACTGTAGATTAAGAAATCTGATTACTTTGATATTTCAATGGGATCATTAGATTCTGCAGTGCCTTCTGATCTGGTGTGACTTTATATTTTATATAACCTTACTGTCTATGAAGATGTCAATGTTGATAGTACTGGGTTATACAGAAATGATGGTAGTAAAAAGATTTCACTAAGATTAAGGTAAATAAATTTAAAAAAATGATACATAGAGAACTAAAAAGTTTAAATCTTAAGTATAAGATAAGCACTAATGTTAAACAAATAGATTTTCTTGATGTTACGTTAGAGCTCATTAATGATTGATTTCAACCTTATATGAAAAATAACGCTAACCCAATTTATATTCACCCTCATTCTAAGCACCCTTCATCTATAATCCAACATATACCTTTGTCTGTAGAACGTAGGATTAGCAAACACTCAACGGACAAAGATGTGTTTGATAAATATAGCGGTGTTTATAATACAGTTTTAAAGAATAGTGGTTATAAATGCACTGAAATCAAGTTTTAGAATATGATTATAGCGGTCCAAAGAAAGGAAATAGAAAGATCATTTGGTACACACACACACACACACACACACACACACACATTTAATCAATTAGTCAATACTAAGTTTGGCCATAAGTTCTTCTATTTGGTTAATAAAGATTTCCCTAAAAGTAATCCTCTTAGTAAACTATTTAAGAGAAAAACATGAAGACTAAGTTATAGCTGCACAAATATTAGGTTGGTGCAAAAATAATGTCGTTTTTTGACGTTCAACTTCAAAAGAAAAACGTTATTTTTGCACCAACCTAATAATATTGAGAAGATTATAAAGTTACACAACAATAAAATTTTAAACCAATTTAATGATCTGGATCATAATACACGTTTCAAGGAAAATATTAATAATGATACTGACCAATGTAATTGTAGGAATTTTGATCAATGCCCAACAAATGTTTAACTAAATCTCTTGTTTATCTTTGTACTATCTCTACAATAGAGAATCCGACTGTTGAAAAATTCTATATTAGTAGTACTTACAGAAATAATAGATCACTTTCTAAATATTATTGGAGTCTAAAAGATGATAATAAGACTCCTGAAGTGAAATGGAAAATTTTAAAAACGGCAAGGACATGTAGATCATTATATTAACCTTGTCTTCTGTGCTTACATGAAAAATTGGAAATTATCAGATTCAACAAATTTCCTTATTAAATCAAAGGAATGAATTAACAGTAAATTGTAAACATAGATTACATTTTCCTTACAATTTTTTGGAACTTGATTATTTTAGTTGTGCTGCATTGCACCATATATGGCTTATCTTTCTATTTTTAAGATTAATTCGAATTTAATATAATTATGTATTAATCTCCTGGTAATATTAGTACCATCTTGTACGGATGTGTTGGTATTTGGTTGGCATTTTTTACATTTAACATTGATTGTTTAGTGTTATTAACATCTTATATGAAGAAACTTTATTCAGCAGTAGCACATTAATTTACCAAATAATTCTATACGTTTAAATTATTTACTAGTTTCTTAAAGAAGCTATTTATCAATTATGACAAAAAAATTTAGTAGGAAAATCACAAAGCATATAACTTGTTTAGTATTTTCTTAAACTGCATCTCCACCCCCATTCTTATTTCTAAGGAAACGACATTATGTAGTTTATATAATTTGCGTAACTATTCACAACCGCTCTATTCTGGCTGCTGTTAGCTACCAAACTATGGATCATATGCCATTTATAAAAAATAATTTTTAATTTTTGCTTCTTCGCTTAGTTTAAATTTAATGTAGGTCATATTTGACGGGTCGATCAGAGTAAAGCCCACAAATCATATATCCCCACCTTTTTTCTTTTTTCTTCAAAAGGGTTGCATTTTGCTTTTAAATCTAAATAAATCTTTCACTCGCCAATAATTTGCAATTGCCTGATGAAATGCATTGATACGCATCGAAAGACGACTGCAATTGTGTAGCGATTTTCACTTGTTTTCGGTGTAATATCCTAAAATAAATAATATTGCTCTACTTGGTATTGAGCTCTTTTTTTAAATTAAATGCTACGTATGTTGCAATTGTACTTCGCATCTTACCTGGATATATATATATATATATATATATATATATATATATATATATATATATATATATATATGTGTGTGTGTGTGTGTGTGTGTGCATATATGTATATATATTATAATTTATTTATAATATTTATGTAATAAATATAATAAATAATACTATGATATTTATATTTATATAACTCACTATTGGTTATATATATATATATATATATATATATATATATATATATATATATATATATATATATATATATATATATATGCTTGTATTTAAAAAGATAGTATGACAAATTTTAAAAATGTTTTTTGTGACGCGTTTCATCCGTTCATAATCGGCGGATGAAACGCGAAACAAAAACTTTTTTTCCAATTTGTCCCACTATTTTTCTGAATACTGTATATATATAAAATTATACAAAATTATATATCGTCATATCATAGATACAGGTTCGATTCTTGTCGGATAACGCATATTTTCAGCGAAATTTCCAGAACATTCAGGCCAGTAATTTTAGTTAGTACAGTTTAATTAAAACTCAAAAAAGTTTTATCCATAAAAATAACGTATAAACAGAAAATATATTAATTAATAGATAGATAGATAGATAGATAGATATGAACAGACTGGCATAGATAGATAGATAGATAGATAGATAGATAGATAGATAAAAAATGCTAAAACAGAAAACTCTTTAGTGACGCGTTTCGTTTTGAGATTGAACGTTTTCAGGCATAACGCGTCCCTAAAAAATTTTTTTTATATTTTGTCATCTACTACTAACCTGATATATATATATATATATATATATATATTAATTTAAAAAGAAACAGACCACTTTAAGGCTCCATTGTAATAATTTATTTCACGAGAGACTTTTATTTTTACCTGGATCTTCAGAGTTCACTTTCAAAAGGTGAAACGAAAAATGAAATTAAAATTTTCACTTTTGACGGGCAGTATTAAGCTTATATAAATTGACATAGACGGTATGCGAGGAATAGTGTGAGAGACATGGTCGAGTTTAGAGAGGGAAAAGAGAGTTTTAAAATTTATTTTTATATTTCTTTTTACTATAATAATTAATATTGAGGAAGGGGATAAGGATCACACATTGGATCACATATTTAATCGGTTAAATCAATGGAAATTATATGCGGAAAGGAAAGGAGAAAAAGGGGAAAAGAAAAAAACGGGGACGTAAAGAGAAAAGATATATACTTAGGATTTTTGGAGGAAGGAGGGGGGTGGTATAGCTTTAGCAATTTAGATAAAAACAGCTTTTAACGTTTGATAGTAATTTAAATGTTTAAAAAACTCCACAAAGAAATTAATTTAATGCTTGTTAGCAATTTAAATATTCAACTTCTCTACAAATATATTAGTGGCGACTCTTGGTCATCAATGTTTGTCGGGCTCATTACAATCTTTAACAAAATATAGTATTGGTATAATTTAGATGTCAAACTTATTCTTTTATTCTAAAATATATAATTTTAAAAAATCTCTAGCCATATGTATATATATATATTTAAATAACGTGTTTGCTAAATCTCTAGTGTGTGTATACATGTGTATGCGTTAGTGTGCTTATGCATCTTTCTGTTTTGGGGGTCAGTAATCGTGGCTGATTACTGATATCATATTTCCTCAACACTCAATATTTCCAGTCACACTCCTCACCCCAATGCTCCAGTCGACATTTTGATTTTCTCTGACTTGAGGTCGGGCTAAATTTAATTTGCCTTTTTTTTTCAATTGATACATTGTACTAAAAAGAAAATCATACTATACGGAATAAATTATTTAAAATGGACATTTCAAAGCAATAAGTGGAAATAAAAATTTTAAAAATGTGTTCTTTGAAAAATGGGGCATGCAAGTCATTAGAGATTTTTTTAAATTATTTATAGAAATACATTGCATACTAAGATTATTTCCAACACAGATAGGAGTAGCAGTCCGACTGGCCAGTTCTGATAGTGCTAAGACCTACGCAGCCCGACTGACTTCATTTCATTCTATTTTTACTTATTTTCTTTCTTGTTTTTCCTTTCTATGTATTTCGTTCGGTCAATATTTTGAATTTTGGATCTAGCTGAAGTCAAAAATGAAAACGACGCACCACAAAAGAATGTTGTTGCTTGGAAATAGATATATCTGAATGTTGACTCACTCGGGCTGAGCCCGACAAAGCCGGACCGCCAGAGTCGCCACTGATATATATATATATATATATATATATATATATATATATATATATATATATTTTATATATATTTTTATTTTATATATTTTTATTTTATATATATATTTATTATATATATATATATATATTTTATATATACATATCTATTTTATATATATATATACATATATATATATATTTATTTTATATATATATATATTTATATATATATATATATATTTTATATATATATATATTTTATATATATATATATATATACATAAAATATATATATATATATATATATATATATATTTTATGTATATATATATATATATATATATATATATATATATATATATATATATATTATAGATATATATTTCATTTCGTTGTTGGAAGTGCTATCTGATGATCCGGCGTCTTTTTAAAAGGACCATGGTGAAATAAATTATTATAATGGTACCTTAAAGTGGTCTGTTTTTCTTTTAAATATATATATATATATATATATATATATATATATATATATATATATATATATATATAAGGCGTCTGGTCAAAAAGTATCGTGATTTCTACTATAAAGAGAAAACTGCAGCACATGTCAATTCGGTATTTAATCTCCTTCGAAATTGTCCTCTTCTGAAGCCACACATTTTATCGATCGTCATTTCCATAGATGGAAGCATTCCTGGTACTCCTTTTTGGGGGATAGCGAGCAGCTGCTATATCGCGTTCTCTTAGATTTACTCGGGGTCTAACGTTCTTGTTGGGGAATGTTGTACTTTGCCAAAAACTGCTGCATAAGCTATGGTCACTGTTAGAAGCTCTATGACGTAGTTTGTTGTGGTGAGACGACCGCACTCTACACACTTTCTTTCCACTTCTATACACAAGGGAACTGAGCGAGGACGTTATGATATAGTGTGTATGCGCGACAGAGTTCAAAGTCTATATGTACCAAGCAGCTTCACTACTTTATCTTTGTTAACTTAACAAGGGCCCTGATACTATTCAATCAAACCACGCATATATACGTGAGTGTGTGCGAGTGTGTGTGTGAGTGTGTGTATTATACATATAGACACAGACAGAAAAACAGACAGTCAGAGACAGATAGAGAGATAGAGGGAAGTTCAAAAGACGACTGTACTTTTCTCTATTAAATATTGTCTCTCTAATCTTTTAATATTGATTACTTTCTTTACAAAGATTTGCTTGACTTTAAATGTGTTAAACCGCAGTAATTTACTGTATTACGTGCTTTGCTAAGCGTTAACGAACCATGTTATTATTATTAGAAAGAAAGAAAGAAAGAAAGAAAAAAAGAAAGAAAGAAAAAAGAAAGAAAAAAAACAGACAAACAAACCAAGCGTCAGTTATAAATCATGTGGACATAGATATCAACGTTGCATTGTGATTGCTAGTTTCCCGCCTTACACGCGCGCGCATATATATATATATATATATATATATATATATATATATATATATATATATATAGGTAACTACACTCGTCTCGGAAAACCTTCGGATTCTTGATTTGCTAATGATCAAACCAATTTCGAAGAAAAAAAAGGTTTTTAAAAAAGAAGGAGCTGAACGTCTGTCGAAAATAATTGTACAGCATACAGGTCCAAAGACCAAAGAAAAAAAACCGATAAGTAATCAACTAACTAAAAAAGTGCTCAATACAAAGTAGAGCGGACCTAGTCAAACCTAGAGAGCCAGACAGCTAGGTTTGTCTGGCTCTCTAGGTTTGACTATATATATATATATATATATATATATATATATATATATATATAATTTACTAGATTTATGGGGAGTGTTGCTCAACATCATCAGACTTGATGAGCGCCTAAGGCAGAAAATCTATCTATCTAGTTTATGATATAACTATATAATTTTGTATCAACAAAGAGTATTTAGAAAAATATGACTAACTGGAAAGGACTTTTTTTTATGACACGTTTCATTCGTTAGAATTTCATCGGACTGGGCTTTGCTGTCGTTGCCACATCTGCACAGTTTTGAAAGAATATATTTGAGAGATTTTTTTTCTTAATGTAGCCGAAATTATCTGTATTATTTTTATTTTTATTTTTCTCCCCATCACCTTTGTCCCTGACTCTCCCACACCGTGACAATATAAAATCTACCAAGAATGGTGAGATATGATAAGAGCCTGGACGCAAATTTATTGTAGCTGAATTAGCGAGCAAGGAACTTTCCAGACATTTTACGTTTCAGTGATTTATTTTCTCTCTTAATCAAAGTAGCATTTCCTATGTCAAAATTGTGGCCCATTTTGTTACGGGGAGCAACCAATGAAACCCTAACGGATGAAACGCGTCACAAAAAAACATCTTTCCAGTTTGTTATATTTTTCTAAATGTATAGTTTATGTATACATATTTTATGAAGGTATTTTGTTTCCGCTTAAAATCAAAACAAATTTCAGCGACAGCAGTCCGCGTTATATAAAGCGAATAATTTAAAAATATATATATATCTAAAAAGAGAGACAACTCGGTCACTTGGTTTCTGTATCGATCAACAGTTAATTATACATCAAACGAATGATTGACTCTAATTAACAGATTATTCAACATTATCTATTTAGGTCAGTCATTATCTGATGACAAGATGAGCTTCTTTGCCTTTATTTCAACAGTTTTCAGTATCTGTCTATATTTCCGAGAAGAGGTATTATGTACACTATTTATATTATTCGGACTATTGTCCTCATCTTTGTCGCCATATTTATTACAACGTTTCGGCCCTTCAGTATCTGTCTGTATTTCTGAGAAGAGGTATTATCCACACTATTTATATTATTCGGACTATTGTCTTCATCTTTGTCACCATATTTATTACAACGTTTCGGCCCTTCAGTATCTGTCTATATTTCTGAGAAGAGGTATTATGTACACTATTTATATTATTCGAACTATTGTCCTCATCTTTGACGCCATATCTATTACAACGTTTCGGCTGCTGTATGCTCCGGCCTTTTTCGGGTGGTTGGAATATCGAACTGTACCGTTTATTTCACTCACTGGGGTAGACTGTTCTAGTTCCACATGACATGTTTAATGGATGTCAGTTATCACCTGTTAACTCCCCTCTGCAAGTTCTCCCCTGCATTAAACGGGTATTGAACTCACACTCTTAAGGTGTTGTCACTGGATCTAACCAACGCCTTTATCCACTGTGCCATGTGTCCTTGAGGATAGAGGCGTAGTTTAGATCCAGTGACAGTACCCAAAGAGTATGAGTTCAATACCCGGTTAAGGCAGTGGAGAACTTTCAGAGGGAAATTAACAGGAGATAACTGATAACTGACATCCATTAAATATAGTACATGGAACTAGGTGTGATATGAATGAAAGAAAACGTGGTAGGAAGTGTAGATTTTGAGCTTCAGGTTAAATAACTATTGACACATAACTTGATGAGGTTAAAATTGTAGCTTTCAGGAAAGCAACTATGTAGGAGCTTCATTCACGTAGTTGTAATTCTTTGGAAAAACTTGAAAACTTCTATTTGGAATATGGGGGAAATGAGGGTGATTCAACTTCGTCGAAGTAGCATGGAAAATCTGATTGGTTTGTTTTGTTTTACGGCATATCAACCACAAGGATTATTTAATGGTAATATTTTTCTTTGTAAATGTATTGCTGGTAATTTTTTTTCCAAAATGCTTGTCATACCCAAGATGAAGAACTGAAATTGAATACAAGTGTAAGATTTTTAAATTTAATCATTCTTCTCAACAAGTAATTTTGTTTGGCTCTACGACACATTAACTTCCATGAGCTTTTTAATGGCGACAAATTTTATTGCTTGTAACATTTTTTTCAAAAAATGTATTACTGGTAATAATTTTCTTTACAAAGTATTTCTGGTATTAAAACCTATTTTTTACACTTTCATAGTAAATATTGCTAGTAATGTATTTACCTTCAAAAACTGCAGGTAAGTTTTTTGGGGTTTTTTTTCCAAAGATTTATTGCAGGTAATATTTTTCAAAAAATGTATTGCTGGCAATATTTTAAAAAAATATTCCCTTTGAATCCGCCTAAACGGGTTCAGGGCCTGTCTACCTCCCCCGAAACTTTGCCCTGCGGCAAAGCTTCGTCCGAGTTCCTCTCTGCCGAGGCAGAGAGTTCAACAGAAATGAACAGTCTGGTCGACCGTTACAGCAAGTCCTTCTCTCCTACTAATGTTATAGTAGGCGGAAGAGTCCAACATAGATACTTTAGACGGAGGACATCCCAACAATAATGATTAAATGAAAGCAATTTTGTTTTGTAGGCGTTAAAATTAACAAATTCCTTTTCCCAGTTAACTACTGATTGGCTGTCATTTGTTTGTGGTAAACTGTCTTAACCAATTGAAGTAACGAATGAAGCAGGGAAACACTATTTGTTATTTACTTTACAATGGTATTTTGCACTGCATACAAGGTTTAATCCTTTGAGTCTTGACCACGGATTTACCGGTGGTAGAGAAAAATGCCTTAATACCCAGCTTCCGGTTGAAAGGTGGGTAAACACTTGTAACTATTTTTATATCTACCGTAAAACATTACTTACCAATTATTTGTGAGTATTGAGCCCAAGCAGAAGGGTTCAAATTGATCAGGAATGCAGGGCCCAAATGGTTAAGATAATGGCGCGCCTCTGGAAATATATTTTGTACCTCAAAGAATGTCAACTAAGATAACGGTATTTGTTAACCTCATATGAGACTCGTATGCAGATAACAGCGATCTTGCGATTCATACTGTGACGCCCCCCCCTCCGGTCTCGCTGCGCCAAATGTGACGTCTGCCTGGCCACGTCCGTCGTGCTATCCTGTTCTGTGACGACCAGCTGGCTTGGTATTGGTCGAGGCACCAAATGTGACGTTCTAACCTTTTGGTGATTCGGATGGGAATCTGGTTAGATTCGGTATCAGCCTTGTCGTTCCCAGCTCGCCTCCAACGTCTGATTACTGAAGTAACTTGTTGAATATTAGCTAGTTTGCCAGTGGTTTAGCACACAAGTAGGCAAATGTAGCCAAAGCCAAACTCACTTGAGTCATTTATGGAGAAATATATAGCTGAATAAAGACCCCTCATGCAAATGTATTGGGAAGGTCCATTCTAGCAAAATGGACCAACCCAACTGGTGTATTAGGCGCTCTCCTATAAAATAAGGTAAAATCAGCTGGCTTGCCTTTACAAGGAAATAGAAGGAGGCAGCCATGTTGGCAGGTAAGTCACTTGACTTATACATCTCCCTCCTCTCCCCATTGCGGAAGCATATTGGCCGTTGGGGAGGAATTAATTCCCTATTGCCTGGCTGATTGTACGGGAGTAGTCGGGATAGCGCCCTGGGAATCCTCGTTCTTGATGGCTGTGGTTGAGTAGGGCCCTGGGACACTGGTTTATTTTGTAATGTAATGTCACCATTTTCCGAGTCTTTGGCTGATTGATGTGGTCTGCATGTATCCGTAATTGTCGGCTCAGGTGACACAGGCATGGCGCTTGGTATGGGGGTCTTGATTATGGGTGCTTCAAGTTTCCTTAGAAACCTACGGTTCCGCAGGGTTATTCTGCCTGATCCTGCAACTCTAATTCTATATTGACGGTTGGGAAGCGTCTCTACTATTCGCCCAGCTATGTCCCATCGACGGTTATTTGGGTTTTGAATGGAGACTGTGTCACCCTTATAAAGTGGGGATAGTGCATGTGCAGTACGGTTGTACTTCTCGATGAGGTCTGCATTGCGTTTAGATAATCTCTGTTCTCGTTTTTGCGCTGCGGCTATCCATGCAGGGTGTGGTTTATATAACTGTGGGTGCAATGGGATAAAATCTCGAAGACGTCTATGAAGCAGGAGTTGCGCTGGTGATAAGCCAATGCCTTGGATAGGGGTGTTTCTATATTGCAAGATTGCTTGTGCTGCCATGTTATTGTCCAAGGAACCCTGGTGTCCTGTGCAGTCTTTTATGAGTCTTTTTGCAGTCTTGACTGCCAATTCTGCACGTCCGTTAGACTGGGGATAGGCCACTGATGAAATTCTTTGCTTAACAGCCCAGGTTTTTAGGAATTGTTGGAATGAGTAAGCTGAGAATGGCGGTCCACCATCTGTACTAAGTTCCTCAGGTGCACCATATGTTTGGAATATTTCTCTGCAGACGGATATCAACCTGGAAGAAACCGCTTGCCCTGGCTTGATGCGGTACAGAATGAGCCATCCAGTGAGCCTGTCTGCACAAGCAAGATATGTGAAGGATTTAACATAGAACAAATCCATTACAATCTGTTGAAATGGCCATTCAGGTGTAGGTGTCATTTGGATTGGTTCATGTGGTAGACTTGGGGCATTCCTTGAACATGTAATGCAATTATACCTGTAATTGCGAATTGATGCATTCATTCCAGGCCAGTAAACTGAGTCATTGGCACGCGCTTTCATGCCAACTATTCCTTGATGAGCCGAATGTAGGCATTTTAATATGTTCTTGCGCTGGGAGGTTGGTATCACTACTCTCCTGTCAAGTAGTATTAGGCCATTTTCATTGCTTAGGCGGTTACGAACTTCCCAGTATTCCCGGATTGTAGGTGGTGTTGCTTGACGACTGTTTGGAAAACCATTGTCTATGGTTTTCCGTAATAGGGTGTATTGTGTGTCTTCTTGACCAGCAAAACGAATGTGGTCAGGGGAAGTTATGGCAGGATTATCATCTAATTGAGATATTGATGTGAGGGCTGTCAATCTCATTGTTGCACAAGTCTCATCGGATTCATCAATTTCTATAAGGGAGGGTTCTATGGAGAATGTATCAAGTAGGCTTTGTACTGTAGTGACTGGATTGCGGGAAATAGCATCAGAGGCTCTGTGCCATTTTCCAGGGCAGTGTTGCATGGTGAAACGATATCTCAAGCTTTTCTCTTTGAGTCGGAATAGGCGAGGGTTGTGAATTTTGCTGAGATCTCGATCACCAAAAAGTCCTTTGAGTGGTTCATGGTCGGTCACGACTATAACGTTTGGGCAACCTAGTATGTAGAGACGCTTCCCAACCGTCAATATAGAATTAGAGTTGCAGGATCAGGCAGAATAACCCTGCGGAACCGTAGGTTTCTAAGGAAACTTGAAGCACCCATAATCAAGACCCCCATACCAAGCGCCATGCCTGTGTCACCTGAGCCGACAATTACGGATACATGCAGACCACATCAATCAGCCAAAGACTCGGAAAATGGTGACATTACATTACAAAATAAACCAGTGTCCCAGGGCCCTACTCAACCACAGCCATCAAGAACGAGGATTCCCAGGGCGCTATCCCGACTACTCCCGTACAATCAGCCAGGCAATAGGGAATTAATTCCTCCCCAACGGCCAATATGCTTCCGCAATGGGGAGAGGAGGGAGATGTATAAGTCAAGTGACTTACCTGCCAACATGGCTGCCTCCTTCTATTTCCTTGTAAAGGCAAGCCAGCTGATTTTACCTTATTTTATAGGAGAGCGCCTAATACACCAGTTGGGTTGGTCCATTCTAATTTGCTGTGGGTTGTCATAGTCATAGGCGTGGGGAAGTGAGGAGACAGTATGCCAACATCAATACAGGCGGCCTTGCTAAAATATATCTTAACGATGTTATTGCAGATGTACAATGCTTGCTTTGTCGACATTTCTCCAACACTAAATTGAATAGGCAACCATCCCTGGCTTATAAGGGTTGAGCCACCCACAGCACGAATAACTTTCTTTGATGGGATCAAGTTACTTTCCTTGAGACCCATGCTATGTAGGTGCTTGGGTCCTCCAAGGCAGATGGTGGCCCCACTGTCTGGGAAGATTTTCAAACGAGTGCTTTGATTACCTGGAATATCTTCAGGATTTCTGGGGTCTGGCCTTGGAGAGAATGGGACCAGTGTTGCTTCTATCTCAACAACACTATTTTTGTTAGAGGACACATATGAGCCTGTCTCCTGGTCAAACTCTACATGTGCAATCAAACTGTCCATGTTAGCTTCATCGTCTTGGAAGCCTCTCACTTCACTAGAGCGATTTCTTGATCGGCAAACTTTTGAAAAATGACCTTGGATGCCACACAAGTCACAGGTCTGATTCCAGGCAGGACATGCCTGTTGGCGGGTGCTGGTTCCTGGGATACCATGCTTGTGGCTACCACATCCACTACAGCGGAACTTGTTTTGTTTTATAATCAGTTTTTGGGGGCTTCTGGATTGAGGGGGATTTTTTCCACTTGTGTTGTTTTTTCTTTGCGATAGGTTGATGCACGCAATGCTGACATTTCAGTTGTCCCTGCCATTCGTGCTTGGTCACGCAGTGCTGCCTCGAATGCCTCAGCATGGTTGATGTTTTGGTCAAGGGTCTTCAATGAGCTGGCCTTTGCTAGTAAATCTGCTTGGAGAGCATCACTTGCTGTGCCTCTGACCAGCTGGTCTTTGATATAGATGTCAGATAGGTCATGACTGCAAATGGGACATGTGAAGTCACAATCCTGTGCTGTACCTCTGAGGCGGACAACAAATTGCTGGATTGATTCGCCTGGTCCCTGGGAAATCGAAGCAAAAGACAATCTATGAACCATAGGGTTCGATTTTTGGGTTACTAATGTCTCCAACATGTTCAGGAGTCTGTTTGGTTTTTCCGAGAAAAAATTGGGGTATGTATTGATGATCGACGTTTGCACAGTCTCATCAGCACAGTTGTATAAATGGATGTTGGTCTGTGTAGGGGGCATGTTTGTCATTTGCACAAATACCTCCCAATCAATTCTGAACTTTCGGAATTGTTGTGATGTCATCTCTGAATGGAGCTGGGGGAGTTTGGCTGCAGGGGCCTTCGTGTAGCTGTCTGATGTCAAAGTTTGCTCCTTTGATAGCTTAAGGATAGTTAGGGCATGTCCCATGGTTGTGACACCTAGTTCTTTAAGGATTTCCCGGTCTATCATAGATAGGCTATCCTTAGTAATATTCTCTTTCACAAACGATTCAGCATAGGTTTTGGCAGAGTCGGTAGGAATGCCAATTTTGATAAGTAGCTCTTGCCAGTCATCGGATCCTGTTCACAGCGCCATGTTGAATATTAGCTAGTTTGCCAGTGGTTTAGCACACAAGTAGGCAAATGTAGCCAAAGCCAAACTCACTTGAGTCATTTATGGAGAAATATATAGCTGAATAAAGACCCCTCATGCAAATGTATTGGGAAGGTCCATTCTAGCAAAATGGACCAACCCAACTGGTGTATTAGGCGCTCTCCTATAAAATAAGGTAAAATCAGCTGGCTTGCCTTTACAAGGAAATAGAAGGAGGCAGCCATGTTGGCAGGTAAGTCACTTGACTTCTACATAACTGTTTTGATTTCTAGTCTAACCTACCCACGTTGTGATTTGATCTTAGGTAGACGAAATCAATCAGTCGCCGGGCCGTAAAGCAAGCTGAGTCTGGACAAGGGTAACACCGCACAAGTATATGCAAAAGAAAATAAAGTAATAACTCGAAAAGTTCAAATGTGTTAAAAAAGATAATAATATTTTATATCTGGTTGCTGAATACAGGACTGCGTCTTTCTACCAACCCGCTTATATGGATTCGTGACACTTTGTGTTTTGTTAGGCGAGTCTTAACATCTTAAATTGTTCTTTTAAGAAACTGGTTTTGGTGTATCTTCAGTCGATATTCGTAAAACTTGTTTTGGTGGTGTGAGTCTAAGTCGTTCTTCAAAAATAAATTGTTCTTGGTTAGAAGTTGAGTTCGGAATTGCGTGGAATCTTTCAGTCAGCTTTCTGCGAGGCTACTAACTCTGCAACTCCAACTGCCTCTGCCAACTCCAACTGCGAGCTGCTGCTTTTCACTCGCTGCGACTCTGCTTATATGGACGCCGACCAAAACCAGGGTGGGTCTGTCGGCGTTTGAGGTTCCTTGATAACTCTAAATCCACAATCCACTTCTTTGTTTTCGGTCAGGAAAATTTATTATTTTCTATTTTTGGAAGTCTTTCGTCAACCCACCCTCTTCTGTTCTCACACTGGTATCTCACCATACCCTCTGAGGGTGTCAACGGGCTTCCCCTCTCTCTCTCACAGTGACATCTCATACCGATCCCTTCAGGGGTGTCAACAGGCCTCCCCTCCTACTTCACATGATTACCTTCGCCTAACGCTCACGCCAGCATTCAGCCAATGGGCGCCCAGCAGTGTGTGTGGCCAGACCGGCCTCGGTTTAAAAAATCTTGCTCAAAGAAAAAAAAAATTTATCTTCCCCCTTTTTTTTCTTTTCTTTCTTTTCTTCGAGGAGACCTCACACCTCAGACTCTTATCTTAACCGAATCACCTGGAGTTCGTCACTCGGGACGGGACCTTCGCCAAACGAGTGGGTGGTCAATTGGACGTATCGCACCTTGGTGCCAATTATTCGTTCTGATAAAATAATTTTCCTATCATAGCCAGCTCCTGGCACAAAACATATGCCTTTTTAAAAAAATCTTCGTAGATAGCCAATGGCTCAGTCTTTTGTTTTTGTAATTCTGTGTGGTCCAGCGACATTTTGTTTTTCGGTCAGCGTATGACCTAATTAATTTTTATCTCCCAGCACCCTGCGGTAGGTCCAGCGGGCATTTTGTTTTGCGGTCAGTGCGTGCTTAATTAATTTTTATTTCCCAGTTTCTGTTTCGTAGGGGTCTCGGCCAACCTGGAACCTTCAACATTACCATGGGTAGATTGGCTATATCTTATTCGGTGGGTCGTCATAAACCAAACGCGACAGATACGAGATCATACCTTCTTCGCTAATGAAAATAAAATCTTTATCACTGTTCCCTGTTAAAAAAAAAATAACACCGCTTAGTGTCCTTTTCGTGATGGAAGCCATCACGAAAAGGACACTAAGCGGTGTAATTTAATTCTTGCCTTTTTCTTTCTTTTTTTCTTCTTCTTTCTTTCTAGCAATACTAAGGACCCTAATCACGGGTATCTCGGCGTGGTGTAATGGTTAGCAAGCTTGTCTCGCTGAAACAGTTTCGACTGAATAGTGAGTTCGATCTTCACTATGATGCTACCTACTTTCGGCCTTTTACCACATCTAAGCTGCACTTGTATAATCATTTTGGGCACCTGGTAATGGTTAGCAAGCTTGTCTCGCTAGAACAATTACGACTGAGTAATAAGTTCGATCCTCACCGGGTACCCCCTACTTTCGGCCTTGTGCCACATCTAAGCCATGCTTGGATAATCATTTTGGGCACCTGGTAATGGTTAGCAAGCTTGTCTCGCTAGAACAATTACGATTGAGTAATGAGTTCGATGCTCACTGAGTACCCCCAATTTTCGGCCTTGTACCACATCTAAGCTACGCTTGTGTCACATCTATGCTATGCTTGGAAAATTACTACTAATGACGCTAATGGACGCTTTCACCGGTTCTAGCACTGTTCTTGGACTTAATATCAGTCTCAAGCCAACTGTGGTGATTTAAAAGCCTGCACCAGTCAAGCCTTACGTCGATCCAATTATCTTTGTATGCTATAGGCGTGGTTGATGACTTTGTTTATCTTGGTAGCATCCCCTCGGGAATAGGCTCACTGAACAATGAAGTTACGAAGAGAATTCAAAAGAACAATGATGCATTCGTTAATTTGGGACAGCAACTCCGGAGACAACATGGATTGTAAAAGTCACTAAGATCAAAGATGTACCATGCTTATGTCTGAACGTCGTCGTTACTATATGCATGGGAAATGGATAAATATTGCATAAAAATGCAATTATAGCACAAGAGGCTGGTCTTCACTAACTATCTTATACCTAGCTAATCTGATTCACGACCCATTTACTCATTACAATTTGTTTGCACATTCACCACAAAGACTCGCCCGTCACCAAACAATCCTCCATCCACCATAATACCACATCCTCTCAAGGGGAAACCTACAAAACGCACCCCATGCCATAAACATTTAATGATAATAAACTATATATACAATTCTAAAGATGAAAAATGAGAGG
This sequence comes from Acanthosepion lycidas, assembly GCA_963932145.1. Classification (NCBI taxonomy): domain Eukaryota; kingdom Metazoa; phylum Mollusca; class Cephalopoda; order Sepiida; family Sepiidae; genus Acanthosepion; species Acanthosepion lycidas. Next base: position 7,177,376 of record OZ010599.1, on the reverse strand, counting down.
GAAGTGAGATAAACCCAATAACAAACTAAACATGAACATAAAGTTAACTAAACATAACTGATGTTAGTAAGGCCTGCCCAACCCTCAATAAGGAGAGAGGCTGCTGTATTCCGCCCATTGGACAAAACCAAGAAATTCTCTCACTAAGGGAGTGGGAAAATGAGAAAATATATACGAACATGGGAAAGAAAAAGCTGACCCAGTTGAGATAAAAAGGGCACCAAAAACAAACTGGGGAGGTTGGGAATCTCGACTTGGATCATAACCAAAGAGGCAGCCGGGAACAGGTCTGGAACAACACTTACTCATATTAACTAGGTACACAAAAGTTTGTCTAACCTAACCAAGGGGAGGGCTTCACAGGAAACCACTCCGATGCGAAGTAGGTTGACCTAAAAGAGAAAATCAAGGCTAGCCCCGTTCAAACGAACCAAGCTCGCCTCTTTCACCCACCTTTCGCTGAAGACTGTTGAATGCAAGTGTTTTCTATCAGTTCTAATCTTCATCTTGAGCTGGTGCTCAAAGAATCGGATTAGATCCTCATGAGGAAGATGGTTGCCTCGCAAGAGTTGCTCCATTCGCGTCGTCCAAATCACTATTCGGGCCGTAGCCAGCAGCGTGAGAAACACCATCCTTTTCACTCCAGAAAACGGGGGCGACACATTGTCACACGAGTATGCGCGATCAATGAGCGAGAGCTTTTCGGGAGCGAGACGAGCCGTCAACTCACCGACATTGTCCCCTAAGGGGCGAGCCCGGCGACAATGGTAACTGTCTATCGCTTGAGCGTTTCGATCCACTTTGCCTGCGTCGAATAACTGGAGTCAACTCTCAGCGGCGTCGAAATGCTTCAGGAAAGACAGTGAATCTACACTGAAGCAATAATTCTGAAACACATGTTGCGTTTATATTGCATATCTGAGCGTCAGAAGGATTCCTAAATAATTTGCTAATGGAAAACGATCAAAACATAAGTTAAAGAAACTTTATAAGGATGGCCTAAGCGAATCACTGGAACTTGCAAGCATCATTACATATCAGGAGTAGGCAACCCTTGGCATGCGTGCCAAACATGGCACACCGATGACTCTTTTCTGGCACGCGGAACTTATTCATTAGATTCCCTTTTATTCTTTTCCTCTTTCATGTCTATCATTATCTCTTTACAGACTGTCACAATCATTAGCTAAGAAACAATGTCGTTGAAATGAAGAAGATATTAAAGAATTTAAAGAATACTGGACTGAAAAATATGGAATGATTATTAAAGAAAATAAAGCCTTAAAGATTTTCTTCCGATAACGGACAGTTTGAAAGTTTCCATAAGAACTTAGGCAATAAAACTGAAGAGGAAAAAAAAGAGAAGAAATTTCTCGTGAACTGAGCAAAATAAAGAAGAGGCTGATACTTTTATGAACTTTATTTCAGATAGGCTGAGTTCCAATTCAGTTGCTGCTAGTTTTAAGGTTACAAAAATTTTTGTTGACACTTGGAAAAATTTTGTGTCAGAGGTTTGGCCGGTTTTTGGCACGCACTCTCAAAAAGGTTGCCCACCCCTGTATATATGACAGAGACTTCGGTGTAAATGATCGTAAAATCTGGCAGAAGACTGTCCATAGTTCTCGAATTGTAAAAGAAAAGCTGAAAAAGAGAGTCGCCATGATTTAAACTTTCAGACCATATAGACGAGAGGCATGACCTCGTCTACGAAGTTTTTGGCAGGTTTTGCTTGACTAAAACAGGAAAATCGAGTTATATGTGAAGTCATCGTACCAAAGCAAATGACATTTAGGAAATGACACAAAATACTAACAACTAAACTCATATTTCTGGAAAAGTGTGCAAATTAGCTGGTTAACTGAAAAGACCTGTCAACTTTCACAAAAATATATCTGATTACGAATTAAATTTCTCCCGTTTAAAGAGCCATATTGGTTTAAAGCACAACTAAGTGTTACATTAACATCTTCTGATGGTGACACTCAACATGAAGGTGGCAACCATCGAATATATATATATATATATATATATATATATATATATATATATATATATATATATAACTATGAACCTAAAGAGCCAGGTAAACCTACCTAGGTTTCACCTACGTGGTTCGTCAGGGTACGATCCTTGTAGGTGAAACCAAGGTAGATTTACTTGGCTCTTTATGTTCATAATTGGATTTGATCTACTTAGTGTATTGAGCACTTAGTTACTTTTCCTTTACTCGTTTTGAAGATTTTTTTCTTTGAACTCTGAACTTGGATTCTGGTCGATTGTTTTCGCCTCAATTACATGTTCTTAGTTCTTTCTTTTTTATCCCTTATTTTTCCTTGGGTATTGGTTTGTTCATTTACAAGCCAAAACACCTATGGTTTTTCCAGACGTGTATAATTACTTATATATATATATATATATATATATATATATATATATATATATATATATATATATGTTTAATAGGTGTAATATTGGAGGAATCAAGACTTTTATCATACAGTCCCAGTTACGGTAGACTGGTCATGTCTTGAGAATGTCTGATGACAGGATACCCAAGATCCTAATGTACAGCCAGTTAGATCAGGGCTACAAGAATGTAGGACGCCCAGGGCTAAGATATAAAGACAAACTGAAAAGCAACTTGTCAGCAGTCAATATACCACATAACACCCTTGAGTGCTTAGCTTTGGAGCGGGTAGAATGGAGATCAACGTGTTTTAGTGGACTCAGCAATTTTCAATCTGCTTGTCTGAATCATCTTCAAGAAGCGAGAGCAAGATCTAAAAGGTTAACCAATCTGACAGTGATCTCGTCTCACAATACTCACACTTGCTCCATATGTAGCGTCCTTTGTAAATCACTAACGGGTCTTAAATGCCACTTAAGATGAGCGCATAAACTTTCATAACTGAATCAATAAGCTGGCAGATCCTCATACGTCGAAACCGACGGGAGAGTCCATTATTATTATCATTATTATTATTATTATATAATTAAATGCTATATTTATGAGTTAAAGTGCTCAATATCAGGGATAGAGAGTACGTAAATATAAAATACATTTTTCTAAAGTTAACCGACAAAGCCTATCCGTTTTATTTTTATTGTATTTTCCAGTGTTCGAATAAGTTAATGTACATCGATATCAAAATTGTGGTTAAACTGTCCAAAGGTCATCTTTTTCTTCCGCTTTTGATCGAGAACTTTCGACCGTTTTAGACATTGTCAAAAAGTAAATGTCAGTATTATAGAGAAAATTTTGTTGGCTACGTCCTGGCATTTTTGGAACAAGAGAAAGAAAGAAAAATAAACAGAAATTGCACAAAGAAAGAAAGAATGAAATGGCAAAAATAAGCGAGAATGACACAAAGAAAGAAAGAAAGAAAGAAAGGACAACAATAAATGAGAATATCACAAAGAAAGAAAGAACAAAAATAAGCGAAAATAAAAGAAAGAAAGAAAGAAAGAAAGAAAGAAAAGAAAGAAAGAAAGAATGAAAGAAAGAAAGAAAGGACAGCAATAAATGAAAATAGCAAAAAGAAAGAAAAGATGAAAGAAAGAAAGAAAGAAAGAGAGAAGTAAAGAAAGAACAAAAATAAGTAAGAATAACACAAATAACCAAAAAAGAAAAAGAAAGAATAAAAATAAGCGAGAATAGCACAAAGAAAGAAAGAAAGAAAGAAAGAAAGAAATGACGAGAAAAAAGAAAGAAAGGACAAAATAAGCGTGAGTTGCACAAAGAAAGAAGGAAAGGACAACTATAAATGAGAATATCACAAAGAAAGAAAAAACAAAAGCGAGAATAGCGCAAGAAAGAAAGAAAGAAAGAAAGAAAGAAAGAAAGAAAGAAAGAAAGAAAGGACAAAATAGACGAGAACTGCACAAAGAAAAAAAGAAAGAAAGAAAGAAAGGACAACAAATGAGAAAGAAAAAACAAAAGCAAGAATTGCACAAAAGAAAGAAAGAAAGAAAGAAAGAAATTAACAGGCTCAGTAAGAAAGTGAATAGGATCAACTGATAGTGTCTCGAACGTGTAAACTTATGAATTCTTGATGAAGAACTTTTATTGTCTATTCTAATATTACGAACGTCCATTTTGTAACCTTTGACTCCAATGCATCTTCAGCTCGAGATAAAACGGAAGTAAAAATGAGTCAAAGAAAAGTTCGGGCAAAATAAGTACTTTGCCTGATTGATCAACGGACAGTAATATACTTGCTCAGTCTATGTCTAGCATTAAAATTATCGACCAGGCAACTTTAAGACATAATAAATGTAATCCCGTAGAGCATGCTTCTGAAGAATCAAATATTCAATTTTTCACTGAATCGATATTGTGGAAGATTTGGCCCACATTTCACTCTGCATTTACGTTATATTCCGAACTTTTATAAATACAAAAATATTAACAAAAATCACCCAACGTTGATTATATTCAATAACGTTCCATGGAGTTACATTTATCTAACCATATATTAAATTTGGGCAAAAATAATGACGTAATAATGTCGTTATTAACGTCAAAAAACGACGTTATTACGTCATTATATTTGCACCAACATAATATTGTTCTTCAGATAATTTTTCTTGATTTACTGATTATTTTGTTCGCCAGATCAATAAGTTTAGAACATCTACTCTCAAGAAAATAATATTTATTGGATTGCTTTAATCCAAGAAATATCATTTTCTTGATAATAAATTAATATGTTTTTAGTATAATTATGAAACTTATAATGAATGGATTACGAGATTAACAATTTAACCACTGCTTTGCACATTATTCACATTATTCGGACTATTGTCCTCATCTTTGTCGCCATATTTATTATAACGTTTCGGCCTTTCAGTATCTGTCTATATTTCTGAGATGAGGTATTATGTACACTATTTACATTATTCGGACTATTGTCCTCATCTTTCACGACATATTTATTACAACGTTTCGGACTTTCAGTATCTGTCTATATTTCTGAGATGAGGTATTATGTACACTATTTACATTATTCGGACTATTGTCCTCATCTTTGCCGCCATATTTATTACAACGTTTAGGACTTTCAGTATCTGTCTATATTTCTGAGATGAGGTATTATGTACACTATTTACATTATTCGGACTATTGTCCTCATCTTTGTCGCCACATTTATTACAACGTTTCGGCCCTTGTAAGCTCCGGCCTTCTTCAGGAGGTTGGAATGTCGAACTGAACCCTTTATTCCACTCACTGGGGTAGGTATTAGGACAATCTCCACAAGCTTGACGACACTTCGCAGATATCTCTCCAGAGTAAGAGGCCCTTAGAGGTGAACATGACTAAAGACTGGGTGTACGCTATCCCGTGCAGCTTCGGAAAGAACTATAAAGGGGAGACAGGCTGCCCCTTTAAGGTAAGGCTTCAAGAAACACCAGAAAGCTGTAACACGAGGGGAAGTGGAAAAATCAGGAGTCGCTGACCACATATGGAGAGAAAAGGGAGATCACCGCTTTTTGTGGGAGCAGGTTGAGATTATTGACAAACACCATTGAAAAATTCGTAAACTTAAGGAATCAGCACATATGCTAGGCCACAAAAATTTCCTGAGCCGACTAAGCATAGAAAATAATACAATATGGGAACCAACAATAAGGAATGCCAGAGAAAAGCGATAATAACAACAAAAATTGCAATATGAGCTCTGCTAAAAAACATGCAATGATAACAGCAAAAAATTGCAATATGAGCACCGGTAAAATATATATATATATATATATATATATATATATATATATATATATATATATATATATATATATATATATATATATATATATAAAGAGAAACAGACAGACAGACAGACAGACAGAGAGAGAGAGAGAGGGGGAATAAGGCACGGTGGAGTAGTGGATAACGGGTCGGATTGAGGAATCGGAGAGCCGAGTTCGAATTACATTCACTTACGTGCTAATAATTGGGAAAGGGTATGAATCCTCTTCTTCTCCGAGCTATAGGTAAATAGCAGGTCAGACTGGTTTCTATAGTGGTCTAGGAGAACAACTTTGAATTCCAAACTTGGTAGGGGTCGTTTGGAGAACCTTGTAGTGCACCAGGTCTTTGTATTCGGCCCTTCAAAAAGTATGGTTGGTTCTATAATCAAATCATATGTCTGGTCTGTCAGTTCCTAGGAACTAAGCTGCTTAACCCTCAGACGTCGAATATGACGGAGATTCCACAATATATATATGTGTGTGTGTTTTATTATTACAGGATCTATCTGTTTAATTTTTCATTGTCTTTTTCCAATTTCGAATAAGGTGTTAAGTATTTCGCTCGAAATTGTGAATAAACTGTCCAAAGTTCAGATTGTGTTATTGTCTTGTTCAATTACTTTCGACCGTCTCAATCATTTTCAAGAACCAATGTGGAGTCTTTGTGGTAATCATAATTCCTTTGTCAACATTATAATATCCTTTGGAAGGCCAGAAGTTTGAAATAGCCTATTGTGACGTCATATGTAACGGTTATTGGGGACTAGATCATAGTAAAAAGAACACTCAACACATTATTCGAAAATATGAAAAACACAATGAGTGATTAGACAGACAGACCTTGCCGATTCTTTTTAGTCAAATTTGATTTCATGAATACTTGATGCCGAAAGATACTTATTCATATTCATGTATTTCTAAAAAATTAATGAATTCTAGTTTTTAATTCGTCACATTTTTATTATTTCAAACGCCATTTTTAGTGGATGCCCGTATTTGAGTAGACGCTCTGTTTTTTGCTTTTTTTTAACTGTGTTAATTTCGACCATTGGCCTGAACACTCAAGGAGACTCATCATTTTCTTTATTAAATTTTCCCGAGTACTCAGGCCTGTAGATGAAATGAACACTGTTTACATAGAGCGGGGCGTCTACTCAAACACGGGTATCGACTAAAAATAACTTTTGAAGTAATAAAAAAACACACACTCACACACACACACACATATACATATATATATATATATCAATTTGTGCATTGATGTATGTTTTGTAATATGTATATTTCTTGCATTATAAATATATATATATATATATATATATATATATATATATATATATTGAACAACAAAAAATATTAAAAATTAAAATCTTCAACAAACGGGGTTGTATATTAGTATTTTTTCGTTTTTATTATTTCAGTAAGATTCCTCGACTAGTTTCGACCAACATGGCCATCGTCAAGAGAAAAAAAATTCTTCTGCTTGTTAGTAGCAGTGAACTACTGAAATATATATATATTAGGTTGGTGCAAAAATAATGTCAATTTCTCACAAATTAACATATGTGAGAAAACGACATTATTTTTGCACCAACCTTATATATATATATATATATATATATATATATATATATATATATATATATATATATATCTTTTTGTATCTCTCTCTCTCTCTCTCTCTTTCTCGCTCTCGCTTTCTGAGTATTAGGTTGGTCTGAAGGAAATGTCGCTTTTTCAGAAGCCTATTAACCCCACCCCGCCAAAAAAATATGACAAGAGTTGATAATTATCATCCACATCGTCAAAAGGCCAGGATGAAAATAATTCTTTTGTTCCTTTCAGAAATAATCTGGGGATTCTGGATGAAAAGGATTTTAATCTTGCTGAATTTATCCCTATCGATCTCTACTTGTAACTTTTTTTCCTAACTATCGCTCTACGGTAGGAACCCAAAATAATTTCTTTTTCAAGAACATAATCATCATCATTATTAGCAATAAGAAATTCCTAATGTGAAATCATTCAATGAACACGATAATTAGTTTCTTAAGCGGTTTCGCCAATTAATGAAATTGATGATTTTCATTTTAACAAAGAAATGTAATATCTGTCTATATTTCTGAGATGAGGTATTATGTACACTATTTACATTATTCGGACTATTGTTCTCATCTTTGTCGCCATATTTATTACAACGTTTCAACCTTTCAGTATCTGTCTATATTTCTGAGATGAGGTATTATGTACACTATTTACATTATTCGGACTATTGTTCTCATCTTTGTCGCCATATTTATTACAACGTTTCGGACTTTCAGTATCTGTCTATATTTCTGAGATGAGGTATTATGTACACTATTTACATTATTCGGACTATTGTCCTCATATTTGTCGCCATATTTATTACAACGTTTCGGCATTTCAGTATCGGTCTATATTTCTGAGATGAGCTATTATGTACACTATTTACATTATTCGGACTATTGTCCTCATCTTTGTCACCATATTTATTACAACGTTTCGGCCGTTGTACGCTCCGGCCTTCTTCAGGTGCTTGGAATGTCGAACAGAACCCTTTATTTCGCTCACTGGATTAGACTGTTCTACTTCCAAGTGCTATGTCTAATGGATGCCAGTTGTCAGTTATCTCCTGTTAATTCTCCTCTCCAAGTTCTCCACTGCCTTAACCAGGTATTGAACTCACACACTAACAATGATAACAGCAAAAATTGCAATATGAGCACTGGTAAAAATGGTTGCTGAAGACATTAGGTTTATAATACCCAAAAATTCATCCACAAATGTCCTCAAAGATAAAGGCGTTAGTTAGATCCAGTGACAGGACCCAAAGAGTGTGAGTTCAATACCCAGTTAAGGCAGTGGAGAACTTTCAGAGGAAAGTTAACAGGAGATAACTGATAACTGACATCCATCAGACATGGCACGTGGAACTAGAGTAGTCTAATCCAGTAAGCGAAATAAAGGGTTCAGTTCGACATTCCAACCACCTGGAGTAGGCCGGAGCTTACAACGGCCGAAACATTGTAATAAATATGGCGACAAAGATGGGGACAATAGTTCGAATAATGTAAAGAAATTTAAAGTTTTTTAGGTTTGAATTCTCCTTCTCCAAAATATGCTATTACTTCCCGAACAGCCTAATATAGATTTATGATCTCTTCGTAATCGCACCGTATCATTTGGCTTCAGTAACGCGTTGGTGTTCTGCGGTCTTTGTTCGATTTCTCTCCTCATATTCACTAATCGATGCCGGCGTAACGCGATGAAATGGTCTTTTCACTCGGAAGCGACGACTTCAGATATGAACACGGAATATTCTGCATTTATTTAATGCTAAATGTTTAGTGGTAATTTCTACCCGTAGAGACAAATACGAATTTTTTTTTTTTTTTTTTTTACAATGATGCTCACCTTGTCCAAGGCCCGAAACTCGCTCTAAATAAGGGGTTACAGATTAAGAGGCACAGTTTATGTGGGGGAGATAACGGTTAACCCTAGACTTGGACAGGTTAAGATTATAATGATTGTGAAGCCTCATCTTGGGAGTCGTTTCCACAAAGCAGTTCGTCCTGGGTAAGACGATAAAACTACATCCAACAGCAAGGCCTTTGATCAGGAGGTTTTCAAAAGCGTGGAACTACCTCTTAATTACTGGTGTTTCCAGGTCCACCAACAATAAAAATGTTGTCGGCATTAAATAACGTATTGAGGTTGATATGCCGTAAAACAAAACAAACCAAACTAATAGATAGATAGATAGATAGATAGATAGATAGATAGATAGATAGATAGATAGATAGATAGATATGAAGGGACCGAGAGAGACAGATAGACATGAAGAGACCAAGATAGATAGATAGATAGATAGATAGATAGATAGATAGATAGATAAAAAAATATTACCAGCAATAAAAATCTTGTCGTCATTAAATAACCCATTGAGGTTGATATGCCGTAAAAAAAAAAAAAAACAAACCAATCAACAAACAGTGATTCATGGGAAGAAACTGATCGAATGGAACTTGCATCTCACTAAAGGAATACAGTGGAAATGAGGGTGGTTCGCTACGATGGTCGTGTCATGATGGGTCTTAGCCGTGAAGGTTAGAACTGGTGGAACTAAGGAATGTTGTTCGTCTGAACATTTTCCATGGAAATAGAAATAGTGCAATGAGAGGCTTACAAAATTTCGTCTCTAGGAAAAGGTATGTTGGGTGGATAATAACTGGTCACCCACACCCGATACAGAGATGCTTTTGGACTAGTGAGACTAGAGAGTGAAGGCTGGCAGCTCCTGCCCATATATATCAGCGGTACTCCATTTCGGCCTGATCTGGATCTTGCAAATGTAGAGGATAGCACCAGGAGTCAGGTACTTACTGAAGCGGCACAGGGAACTGACCATTTTCCCAGCATCTTTGGCAGTGGATCGAATATATGAGTTTCACTTGAGGTTTGGGTTAAGTTTAAATCCCAACAGGCCTTCAAGGCACGGAATCCCTCTGAGTTTCAGTTTTCTTTTTTTTTCTTTTTAAATGGAATGTTACTGTTATATCTGGATTGGAGGTGCCCAATCCTCACATCCCTGCCTTGACAAAGTTCAAAAGTGTTTACACGCCCTTGTGGGTGATGAATTGTTTTCCACTCTACAGTCCCCATCCCACAGGAACATTGTCGCAAATTGATCGTTAATCTATCGCTATTTCCATGGCAAATGTTCTGACAAGCTTTATTCTTTAGTTTCACTAGTTCAGACCTTTACATCTAAAACCCGCCAGGCTATGTCTACAGGGTTGGAGTTGTATTCTATTAATGAGAAAGAACTTCCACTCAGATTCTTCCCAAGAATAGCTACTTTTCGAACAGACTCTGCGTGTATACTTCCTCACATACTTGCAATTAAACTCTCTACATCTATGATCAATCTTTATATATCCTCCATATCCTCCCAATATTCATTTCGTACTGCCTCCACTTATATCCACACCACTTACCTTATTCATTAACCATCTACCTTGGGTCGCTTTTAAGCCTTGTATCAAGTGAACATTACCAAAATAAAAGGAAAATATTGAAACTATAAATATAGAGATGGAATTGTTTAAAACATAATGAAATTACTGTAATAGTATTATATAGGAATAAAGTGTCGCTGCCGACACTGGAGTTTGAACACAGATCACCAGAGAGCAAACACGGGTGATCCCATTTTGAATAATTAGATCATGTGATAGTAAAGAAAATGGGAATTAGCGTGGCTCCTAAGCGATCACTATACGGATTAATCAAGTTAATTGACGTTTCTGCCACATTTAGGGATTGTGTGGTGGGGGGGGGCTGTTATTACTAACATTATCTTGTTTGGTTTCTTGTAAATAGTTTTTGCACATTTTGTAAATATTCATTGGGGTTTAGATTTTTAAATTTTATTTTATCCCTCTCCCCACCTCACAGACAATTAATTGAACATAAGGGGACTAGTTAGTATTTTAATAGAGTATTATGGTGAATGTAGTAAGAAAACTAAGTAAGAATGCGTTGTTTTGGTGTAAGGTATATTGTTGTATGTTTGGGTTAGTGTTTGTGGCTAAGTTTAACGCTAAGACAGAAGAAGACCGTCCTTTTCCCCATTCCCCCTTTTTGGCCTTTTGCCACATTTTGTATTTTAATACGAATAAGTAAATCATTATCCGGGTTACTTCGGAAGTGTGCTGCTCAAACACTCTACCTCCAGGAAAAGACGGTCCCCAGACGAGGCTATGTCGAAGGGCAGAGTCTCGTCTCGGGAGACAACTACCCAACCCCGTTTTCATGGGGTCTACGGGAAATTTTTAGCCGAGCCTACGGGTTCGGATACCCCACAGTAAACTCGGTCTTGTGCCACATCCGACTGCATGAGACGGCTAGTGAATCTCTCACAACACGGATTACTACTCGGTGGTTACTATTCGAGCGAGTATTATCGAGCAAGTACTATTAGCGAGAGTGTTATTCGAAGGCGTCTGACACCAATATTTTCAACGGCGTACTATAGTTGTATCTGCGATTACAAAGTCTCTACTACAACGAGCATTACGAAAGTAACAATGAATATTCGTTGACATCACAAAAATGGCGCCTCGTATATTTCGAATTTTTCTTTGCCCAAATCTACACACGGTATTCAATAATAAATGTGTTGTATAAATACGCATCTGGTTAAAATAAATTGTAATATTTTTCCACGGTATTGTAATATTTTTTCACCATCGCTACACCATCAGAGAATTAGAGGATGATGTAATGTTTTATCAGTATCGTTAATTTTTTTTACTCGTTTTTTATTCCAGCCTTCATGAAAAGCAAATATGTATGTGTATTTGAATGTGTTGACTCTTTGGATGTGTTATGCATACAAGGTTGTATCAAAAGTTCCCGGACAAGTTATGTCTTAAAAACTAATATATTTACCAAAGTTTTAACATTATCTCCTTCGAAATAGTCACCTTGCGCAACCGCGATTCCACCGTTCCTACCACTTTTGGTATCCGACCTGGAAGTCGTTTTCCGTAAAAGAATCGTGGACCTTTTTACGTTTCGCTCTGGATCTTGGCAACGGTGTTAAAAAGGCGACCCTTGAGCTGCGTTTTCAGCTTGGAGAAGACATGATAGCCCGCGGGTGCTAAATCTGGCGAATAGGTCGGCTGCGGAAACGATACGCTATTGTTCTTGGCTAGAAACTCACGAAAAAGGAGAACTCGGTTCCAGGGGTGCATTGTCCACTATTTAGATTATTCGGACTATTGTCCTCATCTTTGTCGCCATATTTATTACAACGTTTCGGCCGTTGTATGCTCCGGCCTTCTTCAGGTGGTTAGTGCATTGTCATCGTAAAGAATCTAATTATTCGCGCCGGTAGCTCTCTCCGAACGTTCTCCCTCAAAAGCCTAAAAATGTTGCAGTAGAACTCTCTGGACCCCGGGGCAGGAATTCTCAATTCATAATACCGCAGATTTTTTTTCAAGCATTTCACCCCAAACAAAGCAGGAGTGCCACTATCACGCAAGGGGTTACAGAGAGTGAGCGTAAGAGAAAAGAGGAGTGATTAAGGAAAGGATAAAGAGAAGGACGGGGATCAAGATCAAGGCATCAGAAGATGTCGATTGACATTACATTTAAAATTTTGAAGATTATAGTTATTAGGGAAGCAAGTAAGAAGAAGGGAATTCCACTGTCGCGAAGTGCAAGAGAAGAAGCTGCTGGAGTAGAATAGGCAGCTACATTTAACCGTTTCGACAGTGAAATGGTGGGACCGAAATGCCAACCTAGTAGCACGCTTAAATTCATGCAGTTGGAACATCAGTGAAAATAACTCGTCAAAGCAGATGACATGGAAATATTTGTAGAAAAGACAGAGGGAAACCACAAAGACAGAGGAAATGACTGGAGTCGAGCTGCCAGCTCAGGACATATCACATTGCATATCCGTCTTTGGATTTTGTCGAGAACCTTGTGATGAACAGCGAGCGGGGGGGCACCAGACCATATATGGCAAGTCGAAAAAAAACGATGAGCAACACTCTTGCATGGTAAATTCGCTGGCTACAGCATACACGTGATCACAAGAACACATATTTAATAACTTGCGAAGTGAACACAGCGATGCCACTTGGTGCACTGGCACTGGAAGATCACCCGCTGACTCTAAGTGCATGCGCAACTGTGTGCTGCCATCTGTTGGCACGCTACAGAAACTTTTTAATACCACCTCATATGTCATCACCATAGTTTCACTCACTATGGGTAATCTACATATTTCTTGAAGCAAGCTACCAATCATTGAACAATCAAAGATCTACCAAGAATCGACGCGTTACCTATTGCTCCTTAAGATGTCTTTAGACATTCCTTTTACTGTATCACCTTCAATACAAGGCGTCGTTTCTGGAACACTAAGACGCATTCTAAAAGATAAATAATACGAGACAAGGGGGGTGGATTTCTTTGATCACAAAGAAAAGAGTGCTGAGCTGCTACGTGACATCTGTCCTCCCTTACGGCATCGGATGTTAGACGGTCTCCTCAAAGATGAAGAAGAGACTCGAGGCAACGGAGGTATGGTTCTACAGAAGGATGCTAAGGTTACCATGGACCGAACATATGAACAACGATATGGTTTTGGAAAGGATGAAAAGAGGAAACTTATACTTAACATCAGGAAAAGGCAGCTGAAATTTCTGGGACACGTAATGAGAAAGGAGGGCTTGGAGAATTTGATACTCACAGGTCGAATATAGAGAAAGAGAGACAAGGGAAAGCAACACATGGCATACCTGGCAGGCTTAAACAAGTGGATGACAGAATGTGGTTTGGGGGAAGTAGCAAAGGGTCAAAACTTATTGAGAACTACAAGGGATAGGGGGAAGTGGAGGGCCATAATCGCCCACGTCCTGAAGGGACACGGCACATAAAAAGAAAAAAGATACAGTCCAAGATTCTTGTTAATGGTTTGTGTAAGATAAACTGGCAAAGTTTAACAAACATGCCTGCAAAAAGGGTGGTAAAAGTGTGGGGGGGGGTAAATAGGACGATTTTTTCTTGACACTATTACTGTGTCGACCTTCGGCAATTTGTTTTTATTTTAAAAAGCTATTTTAAGAATTTTAGTAAAACCCAGACATATGAAACTGGATTTATGTATTTTTTTTTTCTTGAGAAGTGACAACAAAAATGTTAAACCGTATTTATTTATTAAATAGTTTATTTAAAAGAATAGTTTTATTTTTACAAGTTTTTTTTTAAAATCACTCAGCGTATGGGCCATTGCCAACGAACTTCCGACATCACATGATCTCGCTCCAGGAGAATAGCTAAGGATTTTGAACCCAACAGTTTCTTCTCACTGGAGATTGCAATGATCCTATCTCAGGTTCACGTACAGAAATCTTGTTACGACTTTTACTTGCTCTAAACAATCGGGTACTGTCGTCTTCTCCAGGCGTCAAACGCCGAGACGAAGACAATACACACAAATAACAATGACTTGCGACGGAGCCGCCGGCCACTTCGAATCGACAGACACCTGAAAACGGTCGGAGAGCACAACGGCTGAAACGTTGAAACAATTAAAACAAGATACTGACGGTAGTCTGGCTGAAGATAATAAAGATAGAAAGCCGCTTGCTTGAATACTTATTGTCACCGACGCAGCTGCTTTCATCACCTCCACTCCCTCAATTTCCAATTTCAATGTCTGTTCTACTCTTTTAGGCATCACTCAAAAGCTCAATAGAGCTTGCCAAGCAATGCGGCCATTATTACAAGACTGGAGACAAATCGATATGAGCGAATAGTGTAGCCGCAAATAGCTGACATATTACAATTGCCCAAAACGGAAACTGTGCTAAACATGAACCCGGTGAGATCACTTCCGGCTGAACAAAGAACGAAATGGGCTGAAAACTGCCAATATAAAACAATATGAATTTAGGAGTTAAATTATCGATTCTTTGTTGGTGTTGTGCCTTCCAAAGCACTGACGGTTGAGGAGAAGGGGTGTTCAAGCTGCTTTCAACAGTTAAGTCAAATTCATCACTTGCAAATGTTGTTTATTTCTGTATCGTTGTCAATTAGTTTCTTTTATTAATGACCAAGTAGTCTACCGATGGTTGTGGCGCCTTAGTCCGCTTCAAAGGATTATCCTTGTAAAGTGACATAAAACAATCTGCAGAATCCTCTATCAGGGTTACCATCACCTACGTCATCGTGTTCTTATCTATAGACAATACTCTAAAATTTTCCTCCCAAAAGTGACTTTAACAAAGGAAAAATCCTCTTGACGCATCTGTTGGTATCATGTTGGCGTTTTTATTGTTTGCCTTTTTTTGTTGTTGTTTTTCAGGTACAGTGAAGCCCCGCCTATTCGTGTTTCAGCATTCGCAGCTTCACACATTCGCGGATTTTTCTTTAGAATATATGAAGTTGTTATCCGCGGAAACCCCGAATATTCGCGTCTTTTTCTGAAGAACATAAGTACAAATTACTCGCTGAGAACTCCCTCGATTCGCGTATTTTTCGATAGAACATATTTAAAATATTCTTGTATTATTTTCCTGTAATTTAAGCGACATAAAACATATAACAGTCCATTTTTATGGTAAAATTTGGAAGAATTGTACATCTTCATTGTAAAAAACAAACGCAAAAACATGCGTAGTGTTTGGGCTTTGTTCTTTGTTAGGGTCTGCGGTTGGGGTCTTAAAAGTGGTTTATGCTAAGTCTGGGGTTATCATCACAGTTCTGTTTTTAGAAAATGTTTTAAACTTTATATTTTATGTCTTGTTACACATTTTTTATACAGTATTTTCAATGGTTGTATCGATCTATGCGTAATTAAAAACGGTTATTGTACGTATGAAAGAAAACTTACGCTAAGTGTATGGTCACCAATAGTATTTTTCAAAAATGTTTTTAAAAGAGTCTGAAATGTTTCTAATGTATTTAGGATGAAAGTTTCAGGCATAGTGGACTTTAACTATCAAAATAGGTACTTATAAGCACTTTGAGGGTGGGCAAGTATTCGCGGATTCTATTTGCGGCCGGTTCTGGTCCCTAACCCCCACCCCCGCGAATACGGGAGGGGTCACTGTACTGGCATTTCAGTTTGTCTGTTTTTTTATTATTTCATTTAAAACAAAACAGCTTTACATTATAAATGGATATAGAAAGACGCGATCACATCCAGTAACGTCACGTCACCTCACGTCACCTCACGTCATGTCTCGAGTCCCATAACCCATTAGGCTCGTAAGATGACATGTCAGTCAGTTATGTGGCATGCATGATACACGCTTAGGCGATCATGTATCTTTCGATTCATGACTGACGAGGCAGATTTTTCCCGCAGTACGTTGCCATTTCTTTCAGCGGTGTGTCCTGCTATTTACCCATAGAAGAGGATTCATACCTTTCCCAAAGGTATTAACACGTAAGTGAATGTAATGGATTTGACTGGAATTCGAACTCGGCTCTCCAAATCTGAGCCGCTATCCATTACGCCACCGCGCCTCCTTTAAGTCAGTTATGTGCCATTTTTCCCGTAGAAGGTTGTCATTTCTTTCAGCGGTAGACCAGTTGCCATTTGGTCTGTCCTGCTATTAGGTTGATGCAAAAATAATGACGTAATAATGTCGTTTTTTTGACGTTAAAAATACGTCAAAAAACGACATTAGTACGTCATTATTTTTGCACCAACCTAATATTTACCCATAGCTGGTGGGGAGAAGAGGATTCACACCTTTCCCAATTCGAACACGGCTCTCCGATTCCTTAATCCGAGCCGCTATGCATTACTCCACCGTGCCTCCACAAGTACTGCAGACATAACAGCTGCGATGTGTCTACGGCATGAGAACCCATTCTTCTTTAGGCATGAAACCGTCTCTTCTCCGCCTGTCTACGAGTTAAATAGCAGAATAGAATGAGTTCAAATAGCTTCCGGTGGGAAAGTAGATTAAGAAAAGGAAAACTAAATGCAACAGCGGAGAAGGCAACGACAAAGCAACACCACTATCTTTCCAAAAATGGATGACAATTAACAATATACAATACCATGATACTCATCATTGACTTCGACAAATTCAAAAATAAATATTAGTATCTGTCTATATTTCTGAGATGAGGTATTATGTACACTATTTACATTATTCAGACTATTGTCTTCAGCTTTGTCGCCATAATTATTACAACGTTTCGGCCTTTCAGCATCTGTCTATATTTCTGAGATGAGGTATTATGTACACTATTTACATTATTCGGACTATTGGCCTAATTTCTGACACCATATTTATTACAACGTTTCGGCCTTTCAATATCTGTCTATATTTATGAGATGAGGTATTATGTACACTATTTACATTATTCGGACTATTGTCCTCATCTTTGTCGCCATATTTATTACAACGTTTCGGCCTTTCGGTATCTTTTGTTTAGCAGCATATCAACCTTTATGAGTTATTTAGTGCTGAAACTTAAATATTTTGTACGCGGTTTTATTTTTGAGTAATAATAATGGTTTTACTAATTAACCCATAGCTGTGAGGAGAAGAGATGGATTCATACTTTTCTCAAGGGTATTTGCGCATAAATGATTAGAACGAATCCAAACTGGAACTGGAACTCCGATCTCTAATTATCAATTCCGAACCACTATGTTACACCAACCGCACCTCCAAGTTTACAGCACCTGGTATTCCCATCCAGGTACTGACTAGGATCGACGTTGCTTAACTCCGGTAATCGTACGAGAACCCGTGTTTGAACGTGATATGGCTGGAAGCCCTAGATAGAATATAAACAATCTCTTCAGTAGATTCTCGCAGTAAGTTTATTTAGATAGAGTCACTTTAAGAGACCACAGCAGTGTACACTTGAAAAATTCTTCAAATAACATTGTGCATTAAAAATATCGGCTTTAAATAACCCCAAAAGGTTGATAAACCGTAAATAAAAGAACAAATCAATCACCAAGCATTAAAAACATTTAGTCAAGAGACTGTTATTGTATAATGTGAAAAAAATATAATTCAGTGTAATGTATTTAGTTTTTGCTTCATTGTATTTTCATTTTGCTTCATTGTATTTTCATTTTGTTTCATTGTATTTTCATTTTGCTTCATTGTATTTTCATTTTGCTTCATTGTATTTTCATTTTGTTTCATTGTATTTTCATTTTGTTTCATTGTATTTTCATTTTGCTTCATTGTATTTTCATTTTGCTTCATTGTATTTTCATTTTGCTTCATTGTATTTTCATTTTGTTTCATTGTATTTTCATTTTGCTTCATTGTATTTTCATTTTGTTTCATTGTATTTTCATTTTGTTTTCTAACCCCGAAATGCAGAATTATATATCCTTGTCCTGATGTACTTATTTCTTTATTTTAATTTTAAAAATTTACGTATTTTCATAGTTTACGTTATTTATACAGCACAGGTAGCATCTTAACTGGGCCCATTTTCTTTATTCGACTACGTCCCAAATAAGCTATGTCATACATAGATAGATAGATAGATAGATAGATAGATAGATAGATAGATAGATAGATAGATGACAGAAAGTTATAGATAGATAGATAGATAGATAGATAGATATGAACAGACTTAGATAGATAGATAGATAGATAGATAGATAGATAGATAGATAGATATGAACAGACTTAGATAGATAGATAGATAGATAGATAGATAGATGACAGAAAGTGATAGATAGATAGATAGATAGATAGATAGATAGATAGATGACAGAAAGTGATAGATAGATAGATAGATAGATAGATAGATAGATGACAGAAAGTGATAGATAGATAGATAGATAGATAGATAGATAGATAGATGACAGAAAGTGATAGATAGATAGATAGATAGATAGATAGATAGATAGATAGATAGATAGATGACAGAAAGTTATAGATAGATAGATAGATAGATAGATAGATATGAACAGACTTAGATAGATAGATAGATAGATAGATAGATAGATAGATAGATATGAACAGACTTAGATAGATAGATAGATAGATAGATAGATAGATATGAACAGACTTAGATAGATAGATAGATAGATAGATAGATAGATGACAGAAAGTGATAGATAGATAGATAGATAGATAGATAGATAGATAGATGACAGAAAGTGATAGATAGATAGATAGATAGATAGATAGATAGATGACAGAAAGTGATAGATAGATAGATAGATAGATAGATAGATAGATAGATGACAGAAAGTGATAGATAGATAGATAGATAGATAGATAGATAGATAGATAGATAGATAGATGACAGAAAGTGATAGATAGATAGATAGATAGATAGATAGATAGATAGATAGATAGATAGATGACAGAAAGTGATAGATAGATAGATAGATAGATAGATAGATGACAGAAAGTGATAGATAGATAGATAGATAGATAGATAGATAGATAGATGACAGAAAGTGATAGATAGATAGATAGATAGATAGATAGATAGATAGATAGATGACAGAAAGTGATAGATAGATAGATAGATAGATAGATAGATAGATGACAGAAAGTGATAGATAGATAGATAGATAGATAGATAGATAGATAGATAGATAGATAGATAGATAGATAGATAGATAGATCAACATATAAAGAAGAAGTAAAATAATATTAACATAAGAAAAATTTTAGGAGATTATGCCAAAATGTTGTACAGGACACAGTGCAAAGAAAGAGTCCAAATTGTGATGGTTGTTGCAATAAAAGAGAATCAGCTAACATTAAATAAAATGTCTGTCTCCACAGGACACTGTATATTGAAATGTTCGAAAAATAATAATTATAAAAGATATACATAAAAATTTCCATTTGAGTTTTTAATTCACTGACTTGAAATTGGTTCAACCAAACGTGAGCACGCTGGAAGGAAGATAAAATTATTTTATAATTAAAAATTAAACAGAATATATTAAAATAAAATTAAACAAGAACCGTTGCGTAAATATACAACATTACAAAGTGTTCAGAAAAAAATAATATAGAATAAAAATAAATATGTACTTTGCCAAATTTAACGATAATATAAAAAAAACTAATTCGGAAATTTTAAAAAATGAATAAAAAAAATTGATAGACAGAACTTATCGATATTATTTAACCAGACATGTTTGAAAGCATTATTGTTGCCGAAACACACATTACTCAAATAAATAAATAAATATATATATATATATATATATATATATATATATATATATATATATATATATATATATATATATGTGTGTGTGTGTGTGTGTGTGTGTGTGTGTGTGTGCGTCTGCAATCCAGGCGCGGCACCAATTGTTATTACTCTTCTTAGTTGGACGTAGTTACAGATCAATGCAATCTTTTTTAGCGACGTCAGCGTTGATTGATATCGAACATTAAGCCTTGTTTTCCCTTTCTCCAAGTGATTGTTTATATAATCACATCATGCGAAAAATTCGCTGCTTTTTTCTGTGAACTATGGACTTTTTCTTGCACAAAATTGACATAAATGCACCGGCTGCCATTATTGCTGGGTCGTTATCGTCTGCTAGCAACCGTTTGAACACGCCACAAGATAACGAAATTATGCAACAGAAAAAAAGTGGGGGAAGAATCCGGTGTCTAATATAAGTGGCACAGTTCTACTACTTTTTCAAGCCTTCAAGATAATACATCATCATATAATACGCATTAAGAAAGAACATTTTTTACAAGTTTACTTTCGGTGGTAATAATTCTGACGTATATGACTATCTAATGATGGGCGTCTGCTACAGAACAATGAATTGAGTAGTATGTCGGCTGCTATTGAGCGGATGTTCAGTGTTCCTTTACCTTCATATATATATATATATATATATATATATATATATATATATATATATATATATATATATATATGCTAAAATATAGTTTTAAAGTATGATATATTTATGGGTAAATTACTCAATATCACGTATAGAGTAATAAATATAAAAGTGGACATTGAAGTCAACACAGCGGCGATGTGTGTGTGTATATATATACATTCGGCACTGCCTTAACCGGGTATTGAACTCACACACTTTGGATCCTGTCACTGGATCTAACTAACGCCTTTATCCACTGTGTCATGTCCTTGAGGATACATGGCACAATGGATAAAGTGGAGAACTTGAAGAGGGGAATTAAGCAGGAGATAACTGATAACTGACATCCATTAGACATGGTACGTGGAACTAAACAGTCTACCCCAGCGAGCGAAATAAAGGGTTCAGTTCGACATTCCAACCACCTGACGAAGGCCAGAGCGTATAACGGCCGAAACGTTGTGATAAATATACCAACAAAGATGAGGACAATAGTCCGAATAATGTAAATAGTATAGATACAGTCGATTTAAAACCGTTCTTTACACGGATATCGTCAGCCTCTAAGTGCGTCTCGGGGCGTCGTTCATCGAACTCTCTGTGGATCAGTTGTAGTAATTAATATTTCTAGGATCCACCCGGATTATATACCAACGGATCGATTACCTGTACTATATATATATATATATATATATATATATATATATATATATATGTGTGTGTGTGTGTGTGTGTGTGTGTGTGCTTATTCCTTTTATAAGACCGTATATATGCGGAGGGAATATACATATACATATGCAAGCTAACAGGAACACGCACGCACACACGATACACAAAAATGGAAATAGATTTGACAGTCTCAAGGGTAATGTATGGATAGGAAGACATCTCTCATCAACACATCTACCATCACCACCTCCCAGACCAAAACTAATGATTTATTACCACTTAGGTAGAAATTCACTTTTGCCAACAGTCCAGAAATGAGATCAAGGCTCACTACAAATAGAGAAAACGAACAATGAAACATTAAAAGAACATAAGGAAAGTTTATTCCTTTTAAAACTTTATTCCTTTTTTTGCCTGAAGAAGGTCACGATACCGGAAACTCGTGTAGCAGAAATATGAAGAATTAAATATAATATATATACTAAAACAAATCCTCATTATAACCAAAACCTTTGCGGTTTCTCTATTTTTTTTAAATATACATTTTTCTCTCGTTGGAATAACTATAACCTTTTCCACACACACACACACACACACACACACATATATATATATATATATATATATATATATATATATATATATATATATATATATACCGGGTTTAACAGCAAAATTGTCCCACTCGTGTAACAACATGTGATACTTGTCCATCCCACAAAAAACAACTTATTTCCGGGTTTCCAGATAAGACGCTTAGCCATCTTGACACCATTTTTCGTAAGAATCACAGAAAAATCCTTTGAGTTATTCAGCTAAAATCAGAACCGGTTAAAATCGTTTTGTGTCAACCCCACTGTCTTCCCAATTGAGCAATGGCGAGAGGAAAAGGATCATTCATGCCTTCACTAATGGTACCAACATTCATACTCTGGCTTCCATCTTCAAAATCTATTCAAGAACCATCAAGAGAACGGTGAATAAATTTGAAAATGAGGGAACATTAGAGAGGAAATCTGCATCAGGGGGTCACAACAGCAAGAGGGATCATCAAGTATTACCAGTTTGTGACTGATAGGGATAATTACAAGGATATTAATCCAGTGAGAGCTCAATGCAAACTACAGAGAATAATAATAATAATAATAATAACAATAATAATAATAAATCAGACAAACAAATCAGATGTGAGCTGTCTATATTAGATGAGCTCACCAGAAACCCTAATATTTCCACACGTAAATCCAAAAAGATCAAACGGAAATATAGCATTAAATCCCTAATTGATATTCCATCGATCAAGGGAATGCTGAAATAGAAACTTCAGCTAAAAGCACAGAGAACAAGACGATACGAGAAACGTTGTAGATTCTATCGCCAAAATAAAATATTCCGAACAGATCTTAAGAAATTTTACAGGGAAATTGGAAAAACACCTATACATGTCGAAACGCCACCATCGATTGATAATGTACAGACATTTTGGGAAAATATTTGGAGCAACCCAAAGGAATGTAACCCAAATGCAGAATGGATACGGCGTGAAGAAGAACGACTGCTGGATACACCTCTGCAAGAATGGGAAAATATATCCACAGATGATGTTAGGCAAGCACCAACGAAATCCCAAAAATGGAAATCCCCAGGAAATGACAAGTTGCCCAATTTCTGGATGTATCATCTCTCATCTACCCATGGCATACTTGCAAAAACATTATCAACGTTTGTAAATAATCCCAATAATATCCCGGAATGAGTTACTGAAGGTATTACATACCTCATACCAAAAACAACTGAAACAGACGACCCAAAAAATTATAGACCGATAACATGTCTCTCCACAACGTATAAGTTGATCACGTCTGTACTGACGAACCGTACTTATTCCTTTTTCGAAACAAACAGCATTCTCCCGCTGGAACAGAAGGGATGCAGTAGAGGTTCATATGGCTGCAAAGATCAACTTCTGATAAATAAAATGATCCTGGAAAATTGCAGGAGACGACGCAGAAATCTCAGTGCAGCGTGGATTGATTATCGTAAAGCCTTTGATAGTGTTCCACATTCTTGAATCCTTAAGACTTTGGAAATGTACAAAGTCTCCCCTGTGGTATTAAATTTCCTTAAGCACAGCATGGGAATGTGGAACACCAAACTATACCTTAGGCACACCGGGGGCACTGCCATATCCAACCGTCTGAATATCCGACGTGGAATCTTTCAAGGAGACTCTCTGTCACCCCTTCTGTTTTGTTTATCCTTAATCCCTCTTACACATGAACTGAACAACAGTAGCTATGGTTACAAAATAAATAAGAAAATATTCAATCACCTACTATACATGGATGATCTCAAACTCTTTGCCAAAGACGACAATGAGTTGAAAGGCCTCCTCAATATCGTAAAATACTTTAGTGACGACATAGGTATGGACTTCGAATTAGATAAATGTGCAAAAGTAACATTCAAGAAAGGTAGAATTACAGAAACACCCTCAATAGATTTAGATTTTGTCACAAAGATTAGGGAATTGGAGCATGAAGAAGCTTATAAGTACCTAGGAATTAGCGAAGGAGATGGCATACAACAACCCCAAATGAAAGAAAAAATAAGAAAAGAGTACTACAGGCGTGTACGTCTGATACTAAATACTGAATTAAATTAAAAAAATAGAATATCAGCTATAAACACATTGGCTGTTCCAGTGGTGCATTACAGCTTTAATGCCCTTAACTGGACCATAGCTGAAATTAAGCGAATGGACGCCAAAACGAGAAAGCTTCTCACTTGCTATCGCATGCATCATCCCAAAGCTGATGTTGATCGTCTGTATGTGCCCAGATCCGAAGGAGGCAGAGGATTAGTTCAACTAGAACTGTCCTACAAAACTACAACAATTGGCCTCCAAAGATACTTGGAAACTACTGGATGATTGTATGCGTCAAGGAACATGAAAGTAGTAAGCGTCTTTACTCCGTAATGAAAGAAGCCAACAAATTCAAACTGGAGCTTCAAATGGGCGTAGAGATGCAACTACAGCACAATACACCGGCTGAAACTGCAAAATACTTGAAAAAGACAGCAAAGACGAATGCAACCGACCAGATACAGAAGCGATGGCAAGATAAACCGCTTCATGGCCAATACTCTGCCCGTATCAAACAAGCTGATGTAGACAAAACCCGTACCCATCAGTGGCTACGCAGTGCAGGGTTGAAAGCGGAAACTGAAGGTTTTATCCTTGCTGCACAGGACCAATGCTTGCTAACTAGGAATTATCAAGCACATATACTAAAATATTGTGTCAGCCCAAAATGCAGATTCTGTGATAAATATCCAGAAACGATTGATCATCTTGTATCAGGTTGCACGATGTTGGCACCCACTGAATATAAAACCCGACATGACAGAGTGGGCCAATATCTGCACTGGAAAATCTGCAACTTCTACGGGAAGGAAACTGAAAGAAACTGGTACCAACACCACCCAGACCCGGTTACGGAGATAGGACCTGTTACAATTCTATGGGACTACACAATTCACACTGACAGAACAATCAAGGCCAACCGCCCAGATATTGTTATTAAAGACCACAAACAAAAACGATGCCTCCTTATTGATATGGCAGTCCCTGCTGACTGCAATGTATCTTTGAAGATATTCAAAAAGCTGTCAAAATACAAGGACCTTGAAATAGAGGTCTCGAAAATGTGGCATATGAGAACATCAACAATCCCTGTTGTAGTTGGAGCCCTAGGACTGGTTGGAAAAGATTGCAGTAGACTAATTGAAGGGATTCCTGGAAGCCCATGACTCAAGGAGATACAAAAAATTGTTCTCACAAGTACAGCCCACACTTTACGAAGGGCTCTATCTATGTAATTTTTTTTTTTTTTTTGTCAGTGAAAAGTGTCATGATGCCATTTCTAACCTTAGGTCCCTGGGTGAGACCCGGAAAGAAATGTGTAAACGCCAGAATGCAAAGAAAATAATAATAATAATAATAATAATAATAATAATAATAATAATAATAATAATAATAAAGAAAACTTTAAATATTCATTTCGGTTATAATTTATTTCGTGAATACCAAAATATTAATTTCTTCAAACCGAAATCTTTTAGTAAAAGGAGACTATATATATAGTATCTATCTATCTATCTATCTATCTATCTATCTATTTCTGTCATCTATCTATCTATCTATCTATCTCTTTCTGTCGTCTATCTATCTATCTATCTTTCAGGCAGCCTGACGATTGCGTCCAGCATGAAACAGCCTCTCGCCTCTGAGTGTTGTCTGCAATGTTCACTTTTATATTTATATTTACATACGCTCTATCTCTGATATTTAGAACTTTATCACGTAAATAAAGCACACCTTAAAAGTATATTTCTTCATATATATATATATATATATATATATATATATAGAAAGAGAGAAAGAGAGAAAGAGAGACCGAGAGAGAGAGAGTGAATGTAAAAATAGTAATCAACATTGCATGATGATTATCAGTTCCACGCTTCCAGCGATCATCAAACCATACGTCAGTACAGCTTTAGCAGGCTGTTTATATAGGTCACTGGGGGTTTAAGGCAAGAGGGAGAAGGAAGAAACTCTATTTTCCAGGTCTTGTGTTTAAGATAATGCTTTAAGTGCTTTATAATCATAACCTCTAGTTTATTTAATTTTATTTCTTTATTTACTGACTGTCGTTCCCAAACATCATCTACATTGAGTTGAAAAATGAAAAAATATTATAACATCCTACAATCGAAACTTAAATTGAAGAGATGTTCTCATCTAAAAGAAAAATAAATAAATAAATAAACACTTCGAGTCACATTTCAACCCTTGACCACCCTAAGGCTGAAAATACTCGTGGAATCAGAATATACAGCCGAGTATTCCAATGTCTGTGTGTCCAAACATAAACAACAGGAAACTTACTGATGAAGTATTAAAGAAATCTATAAAAAAGCTAAAAGAATTATATCCCACATTAATGCACTATGGAAAGAAAAAAGGTAAATCCAAGGCCCTCACTCATGTATATTAGATTAATTTTATGTGATTTTATTTATTTTTTTAGTCATGATGTGGTTGTAGGTAGTATAGTAGGAATTTGATTTTGTGCCTACATTTGGAAATGAGCTTCGTTGTTTTGTTTATCAGTTTATCTGAATTAAGCAGTATGACGTCTGCTGTTGCTCGAAAGTTCAATCCTCCATCACACGCTTAATCATTATCCCCTTCTCTCTCTCTCTTTATATATATATATATATATATATATATATATATATATATATATATATATATATATTAGTACATGAAAAAATCCTAAATTACCTCATATAGGGAACAGACCTATTTCAAGCAAAGAAAACTTCGTCAGTCGTATTCAACCTCGGTATATAGACTATATACTAAGACTGAAGCAGTATTCATCGGTTGAAATAGATCTATTCCCCGTATGAGGTAATTTGGGATTTTTTATTCACTAATTTATTTGATCTGTAATAATAAATACATTGAGCTCTTTTTGTTCATCAGTTTGAATATTTTTTATTACTAGGATCCACTTGAATTATATACCAACAGAAACAGATTTATTACCTTTACTATATATATATATATATATATATATATATATACTATCAATGATTTGCTAAAAAAAACTAACACAGACGCAGTAACTTGTCCTGGATACGACGATTAACTACATCCAGCAGCAAGGCCTCTGATCGGGAGATTGGAGGGTTTGAGGAGCGTGGAACAATCTCATAATTACAGTTGTTCCCAGGTCCACCCTGAGCCAGGGTGGTAGTGCCTGTTAGGATCCCAGCAATGGGTAAATAATTATCCCCTAAACTGGGATAAATACTATGAAAGTAGAAAAATACATTTTTATAGTGAACATATCAGCAATGCATTTCCTTAGTAAAAAAAAATTACTAGTAATACATTTTTGAAAAAAATTTAGCAGCAATAAGTTTTTATAAAGAAAATTGCTAATGCTAGAAAAGAAATTAAATTTCGGTATTAAATGACCCATAAGATGTCGATATGCCACTAAACAAACAAACGCAGTAACTAAAGCATTACAAGAGAATTTCTATGTTTTGGTCAATGATTATTTCGATAAACATCAGAAAAATGTCGCCTGCTGATGTTAATGTTTTAGCAATTAAATGAAATGTTTCATTAATTTCTCTCCTTGTCAATGGCGAACATTAAATTTTCGCTTTCATATGGCCATTATGATTAAACAATATAAATGGATATTTCTTTTTTGAAGAAGGAGTTTAATTAAATCATTTTTTCAATTGCTTCTATTATTCAGTACTGACGGCACAGACTCCTACTAGCAACCACCGTATTCAGCTAACTAGTATTGGTTAATCCATGTCGTTGTAGTTGAGTCTGTCATCTCTTATCATCCACTATCGATAACTGCATATCAAGCCTGCTGTGTATCGATCTGTTGATGATTGCCTTCTCCAGATTTTTTTATCGTTATGGGTTTCTCATCTAGACGATTAAGGACTTGTTTGGTTCCAACCCATAAACTTGTATGGCTCGCTTACACATGGCAAGAGTTTATCTTGTCATATATTTATATATATATATATATATATATATATATATGACAAGATAAACTCTTATATTATATATATATAAGAGAATATTTCTTCATATATATATATATATATATATATATATATATATATGTATGTATCTGAAGAAATATTCTCTTCAGGTGTGCCATATTTATGGGATAAAGTGCTCAATATCAGAGATAGCGCGTGTGTAAATATAAAAGTGAACATTGAAGTCAACACTTAGTCTGTTGCATGCTAAACGCAATCGTCAGGCTACGAGTGTTCTGACGATTGCATCTTGCATGAAACAGCCTGTCGCCTCTAAGTGTTGACTTCAATGTTTACTTTTATATATATATATGAATAAAAAGACAAGAGAAAAAACTATTCTTAGAGAACGTTCATGAATATTCATGAATTTAAAAGCGTTGATAAACCAATGACCTTCTTGCTCTTGTATATAAACATGTGCAACAAAATAAATCCTACACTTGCCTTGATAAAATCCTTCAGAGGACGAAAGGCGTCGACTAAAAATAGTTTTTCCTCTTGATTTTTTATTCCTTTACAAATACACTCTATCTAAAAAAATAATTTACATAGATATGTGTGAGTTGACACAGGATATTGAATTTCTAACAGCAAACAGTCGTAATAGCAAACGGCTGTTACACCGCTTGTCAATCAATCCTGACATAAACATGGGATTTTTCCAGAAAAAAAAAACGTAATTATCCGTGTATAATACACACTCGTTTACAATACGCAACCTAATACTACTTTGGGCGACGAAATTTGAGAAGAAAAACTTCGTGTATAAATCCTATTGACCTTTTAAAATTTGGAGCAGCTAAATTTAACATAAATTTACTAATTGTTCAAGTTTTTACCCCGTTCGTATCGACAAAAGATAAGAAATTCTATAGTTTATGTTGTGTTTTCAAAGACAAAATTTTCACATTATTACGGGTAAATGCACGGTTATGTCCACACAAAAGCACAACAAACCTGCGGCAAAAATACGCTCTCGTTGGGAGAAACAAAATTATAAACAGACACATTTCAGTGGCTAGTGATTATTTGTCTGTAGCGTAAAAAAGAAGTTGGCATTGATATTACTGAACAGCAATGAAGATTATATCCTTTTTGAGTAAAAAGGACAATATGGCTCTGTGGACGATCAGGTCATCGAAAATAATGAAGGCATCTACTATACTGAAACATTGATAAAACCTGCATAATGTTGACTTCTCACACGGATATCAGTGAATTAAACTAAAACTGTAATATCTAATAATATTTAACTTATATAATTTCTTAAAAAGCAAATTCGGTGGTTAGTTAGTGATTAAACTCTTTCTTAGACATTATTTGGTTTAGATCAGATTAGTTTCGGCAATACTATTCTGAATATGGTGACTTGCGTGACTGGAAAAAAGTTAATATTTAGTTCTCGTATATAAGACGCATCCAAATCTTTTGGGTTTAAAGATCCGCGGAAGAAGGTTATTATGCATAATAATCCGTAACCTTCATTGGGACCAAACAGCCAGCACGCGGACAGGGGACGAGTGAATACACAAGTATTAGGTTGGTGCAAAAATAATGACGTAATAATGTCGTTTTTGACGTATTTTTAACGTCAAAAAACGACATTATTACGTCATAGTTTTTGCACTAACCTAATACAAGAATGTGTTTACTCATCGGAAATATCCAACCTATACAACGAGGCGATCCTGAGAGAACTAGAAGTCCTTCCGGGGTTCCTTATTGGTGAACATAACTTTAACAATATAAGGTACGCGGATGAAACTTCTTGGTTCAGAAAGGAAATTTCGTGAACTCTTAGAGGAGGAAATAATTGAAAGCAAAAAAAAGAATGGACATCTTATTAGGTACAAGAAAACAGAATGCATGCTGTTCTGCAAAAGAAATAATCAAAGGCTTACGTACCGAAGACGTCAAGATCGAACCGGGAGGGAAATTTCACTATATGTGTAGAAGTGTAACAGGCGCCAGAAATCGTGATAAGGGAATCCGAAGATGTATGGGAACAGAAAAAGAAACTTTCCAGAAAATAAGAAATTTTTAAGACATAAGAATCGTTAAAAACAAAGAAAAGAATACTACATTAATATGCAACATATATATATATATATATATATATATATATATATATATATATATATATATATATATATATATATAGTAGTGGCCATAATATAAGGAACGGAAACAACAAAGACATAAATATGTGTATTACTTTAAAAGTAAAGCATGATTAGCAATGAAATTTTTACCGAAGGGTGTAATGCATAAAAAGTTACAAAAATTTACATAATAGTTTTCTTTTTTAAATAAAGATTAAATGGAACAAATGAAATAAGGTACTAGACAAAAGTTAAGAAACGATGTTAATAATTTGCATAAACTTTTAATTTACATTGTTAAAAAAACTCGATGGAGCTTTTCAACAATAAGTAAAAGTTCATTTATCATTAGGACTTTATTTTTAAGCAATATGGCAAATTCTACACGCAAAATGCTCTCTTTTGAAGAAAAACTCATTATCGCTAACTATCAAGAAAAAAGTCAATTTCTGATATTGTTCATAGGTCTAAAAGTGTCATTCATCGCGTAATTAGCAAGTATAAAACTGATAAAACGTTAGATGCAAAACCAAAAACCGGCAGACCTCCAAAAACATCGCAAAGAGAAGATTGAAGAATTGTTAGAATATCTAAAAAAAAAAAACGTTTTGAAACTGCTACATCAATTGCCTGTAAATTTAATGAAGAGACAGATAAGATCTCAAGGAAAAAAAATGCGGGATTGCATGCCCGTATTCCAGCTTCGAAGCCTCTCATTTCAAAGCGAAACCAAAGGGAACACCTGGAGTATGCGAGAGAACATGTTGTTTGGACAGACGCACAATAGGATACAGTTCATTTCAGTGGTGAGTCCAAGTTTACTATATTTAGTTCTGAGGGCAAAACTTACGTACGCCGTAGAACAGGTGAAAGACTGTCTTCTCAATGTGTCAAGAAAACCGTGAAGTTTGGTGGCGGCAGTGTGATGGTGTGGGGAATGATTTCATCTGCAGTAGTTGGCCCTATCATCCACGTACATGGCAATAACAATGCTGAGATTTACAAAAGGCTTCTTCAGCAGCATGTGGTACCAAGATTACATCATAATCTTTATGAATCTCCTATTTTCATGCAGGACAATGCACCTTGCCACAAGGCTCAGAAGGTTATGGCTTTATTTGAAGAAGAAGGAATCGCCCTAATGAAGTGGCCAGCCCAGAGCCCAGGGCCCCGACCTGAATCCAATAGAAAATGTTTGGAAGATAATTGGAGAAAGGGCTCAGAAAAGAAACCCGAAAAACCAGGATCACCTATGGGAGTTATTGAAAGACGAATGGGAGGGAATTACTGCTGATTTTTGCAAGAAATTAATTAGATCATGTGGTCAACGATGCATAGAAGTCATTGAAAATAAGGGGATGTTTACCAAATATTAAATTTTGTTGATATTTTGTTCACAATCAAGTATTAACAAGATCGTTCCTTAACTTTTGTCCAGTAGCTTATTTCCTTTGTTCTATTTAATCTTTATTTAAAAAAAAACTATTATGTAAATTTTTGTAACTTTGTATAATATTTATGCATTACACCCTAATCTTTATTCGGTAAAAATTTCATTGCTAATCATGGATTACTTTTTAAGTAATACGCATATTTATGTCTTTGTTGTTTCCGTTCCTTATATTATGGCCGCTACTGTATATATATATTAAAAGTTGCCCTTCTCCTAGACCAGTTGCCATCCAAGGTTATAGAACCCAGTCTGTCCTGCTATTTACCCACAGTTAGAGGGAGAAGAAGAGGATTCACACCTTTCCCAAGGGTATTAGCACGTAAGTGAATGTAATGGATTCGAATAGAATTCGAACTCGGCTCTCCGATTCCTCAATCCAACCTGCTATCCTTTACTCCACCGTGCCTACTGAATGCACAGTCTGCGGAGGGTCGTTTTGGGAGCTTTTGGCACTTAGTGCACCGGGTCTCTGTATTCGGCCCTTCAAAAAGTGTGGATGGTCCTGCACGAAACCTTCACCACTATAATCAAATCTCATGTGCTGTCGGTTTCCTAGGAAATGATCTGCCTTGACCCTCATAACTCGTATTCGACGGGAGAGAGAGAGTATGTGTGTGTGTGTGTGTGTATATATATATATATATATATATATATATATATATATATATATATATATATATGTTTTGTTTCTATTTTATATTCACTAGGGACCTATATATTTTGGTTTTCTCCTTGTTTTAGTAATAAATTTCAATTTTAGTCATTTTGGGTCCTTTTCAAACTTAGTCAAAATTCTAGAACGTATTTCCTCATTCCTATTTGCTGTCAACCCTTGTACGAAGATGTCGTCTGTTATTTCGCTTAACTTGAACTTTACGCATTCCCTGTTTACGATACGAGCAGAAGTGCTAAAAGCTTCATATCCGTTTCTACAAGGTTTAGACACTGCCAACATCCATTGAACAATGGATTTCGTTCACTGAAAAATTTACTTAATATAATAGTTTACTATTTACATTATTCGGACTATTGTCCTCATCTTTGTTGCCATATTTATTACAACGTTTCGGCCTTTCAGTATCCGTCTATATTTCTGAGATAACGTATTATGTACACTATTTACATTATTCGGACTATTGTTCTCATCTTTGTTGTCATATTTATTACAACGTTTCGGCTTTTAAGTATCTGTTAATATTTCTGAGATTAAGTATTATATACACTATTTACATTATTCGGACTATTGTCCTCATCTTTGTCGCCATATTTATTACAACGTTTCGGCCTTTCAGTATCTGTCAATATTTCTGAGATGAAGTATTATGTACACTATTTACATTATTCGGACTATTGCCCTCATCTTTGTCGCCATATTTATTACAACGTTTCGGCTGTTGTACGCTCCGGCCTTCTTCAGCTGGTTGGAATGTCGAACTGAACCCTTTATTTCGCTCACTGGAGTAGATTATTCCAATTCTACGTGCCATGTCTAATGGATGTCAGTTATCAGTTATCTCCTGCTTAATTCCCTCTCCAAGTTCTCCACCGCCTTAACCGGGTATTGAACTCAAACTCTTTGGGTCCTGTCACTAATCAATAGTTCGACACATAGGACAGTGGACAAAGGCGTTAGTTAGATCCAGGGAGACGACTTGGCACAGGCGATATTCTCTACTAGGTGTTGAGCAATAGCCGATTCCATATTTGTAGAGGGAAGATAACATATCTATTTTGCCATGTCGTATTTTAGAAGGTACGTGTTGATTAATTCTTAATATATATATATATATATATATATATATATATATATATATATTAGTGTGTGGGTGTGATAAAAAAAATAGTGCTTTAATATATGGGTTAAAGTTTATCAGCGATAAAACGTATTTAAATATAAACGTGGACATTGAGGACAACACCCATCCCAGAAGATTGCGTTTAAGCATGAAACAGACTGTCACCGTTAGATGTTGACCTCAATTTCCACTATGATATATATATATATATATATATATATATATATATATATATATATATATATATATATATATATATATATCGTTTATATTTTTATTTTTCTCTTTAATTTAATTAATCCGTTGACATTGTTAATTTTCATTTTATATTAGCCGTCAATCAAATCAACCTGCTTTCTTTTTGTTTTGAGCCGAGCTGATAAATAATTGCACTTCTTAATAGGAACCGACCCACTAATAGTGGCGTTTTGTTTGGGATTTTTTTTTTTTTTTCATTTTTAAGAGGCAAACCTCCTGACGAATGGACAAAAATGTGGTCTACAAAACTCCAGAGTCGGTGCGGGTGTGCTGAATATGACATCAGTCTGGTAATTGACAAATTTTATTTCTGTTAATCCTATTAAAATTTAAATAAGTAGTTAAACTTTATAAAGGAACAAATGTTACATTATTAACTCTGCACCTATTTAAATGCACCTGCCCTTAGATTAACTATACAATTCTAAATTTTCCACCCAAAATCCAAATTTTTTTTTTTTTTTCCTTTTTTTTTTCAAAAAGAGTTGATAGATTCGCCTATCTTCCGGTTTACAGGCCCTCCATTCAGGGTCGTAGCGGAGACAAATGTTTTGGTAGGGGCCAAAAATATTTAGAATTTAGCCTTAAGTTATTAAAAACTGCCAACACGGTTAGCAGCAAGAACATTTACAGGTGGGAGGAGAAATCGGAAGGGAGTTCCACAGGTGGAAAGAGAAATCGGAAGGGAGTTCCACGGGTGGGAAGAGAAATCGGAAGGGCGTTCCACAGGTGGGAAGAGAAATCGGAAGGGAGTTCCACGGGTGGGAAGAGAAATCGGAAGGGAGTTCCACGGGTGGGAAGAGAAATCGGAAGGGAGTTCCACAGATGGGGAAAACTGTTAAGAGTAGAAATAACGATTGCATCTAGCTAGTTCGTCATAGAATAAATGACCACTAAGTTAATCGAACCTATTCTGGCACGAGATAACAACAACCGTTCTTATTGGTCAAGCGTTACTCATTAGTCTATTTCGCTCTACGGGAGGCGCCAAAATGTTTGTTCCAATTAAAGGTTATTTCTTTCCGCTTCGATCTGGTGTGAGGTCACCGACGAGACGCAATAGCAACGTCTCAGATTTTCCAATTAACGATTATATTTTCACAGCAACGAAGGGTGGGGACAAGAAGATGAATTGGGGAACGGTGGGAAAGGATAGAGTTGCGGAAGATTTCGGGTGATGCAGTCAAGAAAAGAATAGGAGGGAGAGGAGGGTGAGGAGGGTGAGGAGGGCGAAGAGGCCGATGAGGGCGAGGAGGGCGAGGCGGCCGATGAGAGTGAGGAGGGCGAGGCGGCCGATGAGGGTGAGGAGGGCGAGGCGGCCGATGAGGGTGAGGAGGGCGAGGCGGCCGATGAGGGCGAGGAAGGCGAAGAGGGCGAGGAGGGCGAGGAAGGCGAAGCGATGAAAACGAAAGACAAGTTATCAATGACATGAAAAAGTTTTCGAAGCGAGTTCACAAGTAAACAAAATTATAAATTGCACCTCCTTGTATTAGTTTAATTGGACCTCGTCAAGGTTGACAATGAGTGTTTTGCTCTACGACTCGCTTACCCACACCGACATCTATCGAGAGTTCAGTGCGAGAAATTTCCGCCCTTCTGCAACATTTCCACGCAAAAACAATGCAATAGTCAGTTTTCATTTCTGCCATCAAAGGCTTAAGGTTGAAACACCTGTTCTCGTACGATCACCGAGGTTAAGCAACGTCGAGCCTAGTCAGTACCTAGCTGGGTGACTGCTTGAGAATATCAAGTGCTGTAACGTTAGGTGTGCGTGTCGTGTAATGACGCGATAAAAGCTCAGAAGTGGAAATCAAGTTCGAATTCCGGTCGGGTTTCTTATATTCACTTACCCGCAAATAACCCTGTGAAAGGTATCTTGCCACCCCTACTCCCTTTAGCTATGGGTTAATTAGTTGGACTCGAATCACTAAATCAACATTATCTCCAAAAGAATTCTTCTAGTCTAAAAATATTTTCTGGTTTTAAATAACCTGCAATTGGTTGATAAACCGTAAAAAACAAATCAATGTATCATTTCTGCCATCAAGCTTGCTATGTTCTGATGGTGACAATATGCGTAACTTGAGAGTTGTTTTTTTCATTTTGTCATTAAATTACCCAATATTAGTTTTATATATAGATTTATATACGTGTAAAATTTCAGATATAACTAAAATATATATTTAAGACATTTGTTTCTGTGAAAATTTCTCGGACATTCAGGACGGTAAATGTCGTTAATACTGTTTATTATAAAACAGAGCATTTACTTAAATATTTATATCTATAAAAAGAACGTATAAACATAAAAAATGTCTTAAAATAATTGTCGGACTTTGTCATTTCATGATGTATGACACCATTTGTTTACATCTCTCTCTCTCTCTCTCTCTCTCCCCATATATATATATATTGCTCCTTCTCTCTCTTGCCCGTTCTCACTCACTGTCTCTCTTTTCTTCTCCTTCTTCTCCTTCTCTCTCTTCTCTTCTCTCTCTCTCTCTTTCTCTCTCTCTCTCTCTCTTCTGCAAATCTCACTGTCTCTATTAACTCATTGAAATAATCGCAGAGCGACACAATCCTGCAATAACACATATATGCATATCCACACTTTGTTCATTAAAAACCACACTTTGTTCATTAAAAAGTTACAGGTCATCGTGTCCGAGGGTGTGAGCGTGCTGGCCTTGAAAATGTTGATCATATTGTAATATTTGAATTCAGAAATAATTTTCGTTTTATATAGTTTTGTTTTGGCCGGTGAGTTGTTGTTACTGATCATAATATTAGGTTGGTGCAAAAATAATGACGTAATAATGTCGTTTTTTGACGTATTTTTAACGTCAAAAAACGACATTATTACGTCATTATTTTTGCACCAACCTGATATTAACACTTTTGATTTTTTTTACAATAGTTAATTTATTTATTTTTTCAACTGGAGTGAGGCTTTTTCTTTCATTCTTCTTTTTTTCTTTTTTTTTTCTTTTTGTAATATACTCTAGAGTTCATTCATCCTGTTTGTATTAGATCATTACCAATGTCCATGCCGGATTAGAAAATTAAATCAAAATTTTACATACTCACAAAAACATTTATTAGTCAAGTACATAGACCCTTGTGCAAATTAATTGAAACAACCGCTTTAGTTCCCTTTATTTCACTATACGATCAGTTTTAGATCCACTGGGGTGACAGGGTGTAATCGATTTCTATTTTTTCCTCAGATTAGGTCATTTGCAGTGGTGTGCAGTAATATGTATGATGAAATTTGTTTGACCTTGAATAATATTGCGCCATCCGGGATTGCATCAGATTTTCATCAGACCCAGACACTATTGTCTCGACTGTTAATTAGTTGTCCTATGGCTATTGTCTGCGATGGACGTTACTCCAAGCGTACGAAAATTGTAACGCTGCACAAACACTGGCAAGCCTTACCAGTGAGAAAATTAATGTAATATCGACTAGCCCGGAAACTTTCCTGATTTGAATCCAGTCGAGAATCTGTGGTCAGTCTGCAAAGAACGACTTCGTGAACGATGTATGAAGTGCTAACATGTACAGTGGGCCATGTATCAGTGGAAAAATACAAAAAAAGTAAATAATAACGGAATTATTCGTTTTGTTTCAATTAATTTGCACAAGGCTGTAATCTCTACCGTTTTTAACAACTGTCTCTCATCTTTCTACAAGCTTGTTGACGCCATTTTCGTGGAAACTTCGTGTTTTGTTTTGATGGAAGTATGTTAAGAGGTACATTTTGTCATTTAAATTGTTCTGTACAGAACGGAACAAATCAAAATCCGAAGGAACTATGTCAGGAAAATACGGTGGATGCTAGAGGGTTTCACATTTCAACTCTAAGCTTCTGCAAAGTCTGTTTGCAACATGCAGTCTTGCGTTGTCTTAGTGGAAAATGACACCATTTCAATCGGCAATTTTTTTGTTGAACCCAAGTCTCTTCAAATAGCAAAAGGTACTTGAGATATCGATTTTCACACTCTTAAAAATCTCTTCTATTGAAATCGTCGGTTTATTCTCCATGATGGCAGGCGCAGTGTCTTCATCGAAGTCAGAAGGTCGCCCAGGGTGTATTTGATCGTGTAGGTTAAAATCACACTGAAGAAATCTGCTAAGCCACTATTTAACTTTTCTTAGAGCTGAAGCCTGAACTAAATAAACCTCCTGAATGTCTTTGGTTTGCAATTCTGACGCTTACTCCTTTCCAAAATTCAGAGAGCATAATATGGCGAAAGTGTTACTTTTCGTTCTCCATCTTTATAGCATTCATTTGTGGGCAAAAATGTCAATATTTATTCTGACTCGCATCTAAACGATGCAACGTTTCAGTCTAGAACACACCAAAAATCAGCACCAAAAATGTGTCATGCTGAAGTTATTTTATATTAACTAGCAGTATAACCCGCTTTTGCCCGGGGGTTTCATTACTGTGAATTTCTCTTTCTCGCTGTTCGTAACGAGTGTAAGCGTGTCCTCAATGAAGAGAAGTCGATATTTGCTGCTCGAATGAAAGAACGTATTTCATCTCACAAATTCGGCTCCAAGGATTATTGGCGTCTCTGCAAGAGCGTACTTAACAATAGCAAACCCTCTATACCTCAGTTTGAGGTTCTGACCTCAATTGCCGACAAGACTGAATACTTTGCTCGGAAATTCTCATTCAATTCTACGCTTGACTCTTCCGGTGTACCCACACCCGATTTCCCCCTTGGAACTGAGGCTGAGCGAGTTGCACGTAACCCCGTCATCAGTATTGGGCATTATCACTAATTTAGACCCTCAGAAGGCTTGTGTTGGAGACGGGATGCCAGCCATTGTCCTGAAGAAATGTGCGCCTGAACTGGCCCCTGCCCTCTCCAAATTATATAACTACTGCCTCAATGAATCTTGCTTTCCAGCCTGTTGGAAGTCCTCGTCCATTGTTTCTGTCTTTAAGAACTCTGGAGACCCTTCTGATCCTTCTAATTACCGTCCTATCAGTCTTCTACCACTCTTCGGTAAAGTCTTTGAAGCTTTAATAAACGCCGAAGTGATTAAGCACCTTACATCCCATGTTCTGCTCTCCGACAAACAATATGGTTTCCGCTTTGCCCGTTCTACAGATGATGTGCTTACGGCCATCACCGAAATTGTTTACCAAGCCCTTCATAACGGAAAGCTCGTGTCGTGGCTCTAGATATCTCCAAAGCGTTTGCTAGGGTTTGGCATGCCGGTCTTCTTCGCAAGCTCCAGGGTTATGGAATTACAGGTCGATTGTTTGACTTAATACAATCATTCCTGTCAAACCGTGTACTGAAGGTCGTTCTCAACAGATTCTCCTCCAGCTCCTATCCCACGAACGCAGGTGTTCCCCAAGGCTCCATCCAAGGCCCTACTCTGTTCCTTATCTTCGTCAACGATCTTCTTGACGTCATAGATTCCCAAGTAAGCATCTACGTGGACGACACTACAATTTACTCCTGCTTCAAAAACAAATCTAGTGTTGTTGACAAAACTAACCTGGCCGTTTGTCTCGAAAAGGACCTCCAATCAGTTGTGAACTGGGGCAAGAATTGGTTCGTTAACTTTAATGCCTCAAAAACAAAACTGCTCTCTATTACTCACCAGAGAGAACCATCCCTGCCTCCCATTATGTCTGACGCTCAACTCTACTAGAGCACCTATTTGTTACTGCTCGCTCTCACATTGTCCGCTGACCTGAGATGGAACGAATACATTGAGTCAATAGCTTCGTTCACCAAAAGGAAAGTTGGCTCCCTGTGCCGCGCCAGGAAATTTTTCTCGCCGGAATCGATCCTTCAAATCTACAAATCAACTTGCATGGAGTATTGCTGCCATATATGGTCAGGAGCCCCTTCTAATTGTCTGAAGGTCCTTGATAAAATCCAGAGACGGATATGCAGTGTAGTTAGCCCTGATCTAGCATCCCATCTGCAGTCACTCTTTCACAGACCTGCCGTTGCCTCCCTCTGTCTTTTTTACAAATACTTTCATTGTAACTACTCCGAGGAACTGCTTTCGCTGGTTCCCAGACTTCATGGATTAAAGCGTTCTACTAGGCTGGCATCTCGCACTCACACTTTCACTATCGACACTGTTATATGTAACTGTCTCTTCTACTCCAATAGCTTCATGTCTTGCAGCTCTAGCCTGTGGAACTCCCTCCCCTTTTCCTGTTTCCCTGATAGCTATAATCTCCAACTATTCAAATGTAATGTCAATCGACGTCTCCAGATGCCCTGATCTATCTCCTATCTTTCTCTTCATCCTTTCCTCTATCACTCCTCTTTGTTCCCGCTCCAACTCTAAATAACCCCTTGCGTGCTAGTGGCTTCCTGTCTTGCTTGGGGTGAAATGCTTGAAAAGAAAATTGTAGCAGTTTAAGCTTAAAGTCAGCCCACCTGAAAATCTATATTAGTAATAACAAATGTGTGTAACTGAGGCACTTCCCTAAATAGGGGGGGGGGGTTACAATGTGAATTGGAGGGGTCGCCTTGAAAAGGGTCGTTTTTGCGTTCTCAATCTTGAAAGGAAGGAACCTCTTCCATGGACCGTCATAATAAT
The DNA here is from genome assembly GCA_963932145.1 of Acanthosepion lycidas. Lineage (NCBI taxonomy): Eukaryota > Metazoa > Mollusca > Cephalopoda > Sepiida > Sepiidae > Acanthosepion > Acanthosepion lycidas. Next base: position 7,136,699 of record OZ010599.1, on the reverse strand, counting down.
AATATACGATAATTTCCTATTTATAATATATTTTTCTTATAATTAATCATGTTTTGAGTTAGATTTCAACTTTCTAAATTGAGTGTACGCTGTTTTTTTACAGACATTAAATTTTGCCTTTGATTTTTGCGTAAAAAATGTAAGCGTAAAAAATCAGGTTTTTCGATTTTTCACTTTCAAGATTGTTTTTTTTTCCAGACAATTTGGACTTAAAACCGACACTGAAAAATTTTCTGTCAAAAAAATTGATCGAAATCGGATGAAAACTGCGGAAACGCATAAACAACATCCGATCACACACATACACACACACACACGCACACACACACACACGCACAGATTTTGAGAATTATAAATATTGATGAAACTCAGACACGACCCTTTGTAATGATCTGATAATTTCTGTACATTTGATTTTGATAAAATGTATAAATGGTATTTGCTATTATCTCTGTATACTCTGTTATTATTACTTAGATTTGAAAGAAACAATTTAATTTCGCTGTTTATAATATAGTTGGGGAAACCGTTGTTGACTAGTGTTTCTTTTACGGTGATGAGTTAGAATGTTTTTTGTTTTTTTTTATTAACGCTAATGTGTATCTAAGTGAACATACACCATTGAAATGGCAGGACATTTTATCAATGGGTTTCATAATGAACTAGTAAATGCATTGTTATTGGATTCTGCAACGACTACGTATGGAATTTTGCTGTTTATGTAGTTTTTAACAACATCGTTAATATAGTAATTGGCAAAGAATGGTCCGTGGGAACTCCCCATCGTAATACCATTTGTTTCAGTATATTTTATTATTGTAGGAGTAAAAGTAGACGTGGGTTATTTTTAAGAATATTAATTTTGTTAGGTTTAAGTGGAAGTGAAGGATGTTTATTGACGTAGTTGCAAATAATATTTATTGTTTCATCTACTGGAACGTTCACGACTAGACTTTCTACATCGAGTGAAGCCAGAATGCTTTGGTTTGGTGTTGTTGCATTAAGGATTTGAAGGAATTGATGGATGGGATATGAATACTATAGTTTTGGGGTAAATAAGAGACGATGGTATTGATGAATTTTTATAGCTGGTAAAAAGGAGTTGAATCTGTGAAATGATGAGGTCGTAGTGGATGTCCGAGTTAATGAACTTTTACTTTTCTGTATAGGTATTTTGGTTGGTAGTCTCCGGTGGTTTGGTCGATTTTCAAAGATTATGCTTCAATAGAATTATCACAGTAAATAATGTAGTCATATCCATGAAAATAAATAAAATGTGAGCTTCAACCGTCTTGCGTAAGACGATGAACTACATCCGCGTCCTGGGTAAGACGATGAACTACATACGCGCCCTAGCAAAGACGATAAAATACATCCGCGTTCTGGGTAAGACGATGAACTACATACGCATCCTAGGTAAGACGATAAACTACATCCGCGTACTGGGTAAGAAGAAGAGCTACATACGCGTCCTAAGTAAGACGATAAACTACATCCGCGCCCTAGGTAAGACGATGAACTACATCCGCGTCCTGGGTAAGACGATGAACCACATACGCGCCCTAGGTAAACGATGAACTACATCCGCGTCCTGGGTAAGACGATGAACCACATACGCGCCCTAGGTAAACGATAAACTGCATCCGCGTCCTGGGTAAGACGATAAACTACATCCGCGCCCTAGGTAAGACGATAAACTACATCCGCGTCCTGAGTAAGACGATGAACTACATCCGCGTCCTAGGTAGAACGATAAACTACTTCAGCGTCCTGGGTAAGACGATAAACTACATCCGCATCCTGGGTAAGACGATAAACTACATCCGCGTCCTGGGTAAGACGATAAACTACATACGCGTCCTGGCTGGAACGATAAACTACATCCTCGTCCAGGGTAAGACGATAAACTACATCCGCTTCCTGATGAGGAACTACACCCGGGTCCAGGATAAGGCGATAAACTGCACCCGACAGCAGGGTCTTTGATCGGAAGGTTTTGAGGAGCGTGGAACCACCTGTTAGTTGCTGGTGTCCCGGGGTCGTGGGGTCTGTCGGAGTCCCTGCTATGGTCAAGTGGTTGACCCTCCAGAAGGGGTCAAAGCACTGTGAAAGTATAAAAATAGGTTTTAATGCCGGTAATAATTTTGAGAAAAAATTTACCAGCTATACATTTTTGAAAAAAAAATAGATATTACCAGCAATGCGTTTTTGAGGCGGAGGGGGAAAGCTTTTACTAGTAATACATTTTTTCAAAAAATATTACCAGCAATATATTTTTGAAAAAATTATTACCACCCATAAAAATCTTGTCGGCATTAAATAACCGTTGATATACCGTAAAACAAACCTGTTCTTAAATAGCCATGTCAGATCTCTATTCTCATATGGATGTCCTGCATGGCAACAAATCCGTCCAGAAATATCTAAACTGTCAGCAATGCATTTTTGAAAGAAAAATATTACCAGCAATACTTTGGAAAATTTTTATTTACAGAAATTTAGAATATTAATATAGAGAGAGAGTGAGAAGACATCTTTTCAATGACTTCAGTAGTAAAATATTGGATGTTGTATAATACGCGTCTGATGGCAAGACAGACGATAATTTTTTGTTGCCGCTCTTTTTCATGGAATTGGGAGCTGCAAACGACTCCTTTTTATCAGAGGATTTTATCCCCAGTCAGAAATGTTTTCTTATTGAGTTAAGACTCTTTGTTTCTTTCGTGGTAAACTGACTTAATTTGCCACATAAAATAGCATGCTGCTTTGAATGTTCGTCTTACAGTGTCGAAGTATTTTCTTTAGATTGATTTAAATTATAGCTTTATAATTAATAATATCTGACTTTATTTAGGGTAGCGGGATGGGGAGTTTTTCTTTTCGGACGAGACTCTGTAGAAAATCTTTGTTAGTTTCGGTAAAATTCCGAAGCTAATATTGGTTTACTATAACTTGAGAAAAGTTATAAATTTGTTAAAACTTGAGAAAAGTTATATTTTATTTTGATTTGACTTATAAGGCCCTTTGTGGCATTAAAGCAAATGTAGATTTTTGTTAAAGATAACAAAGGTATTTTGCGACTTTTTTAGATTTGTTTCAACTTTGAATAATAAACATTTATTTGCAAGATATGATTATATTCCCAAGAAGAGGAATTACTGCGTTTAACTTGTTACTATTTTTGACTCGGAGAGTAAACTATTTTGTCAGAGTCGTTCGATGCAGGGAAGGCAGACCCATTCTCGTTCTCTATTTTAAGGTGAGATTTTTAAAATTATTTCCAATAGATATTTATTTTAAAATATTTTAAAGGATATTCTTCATGGAATAAGAAGATTTTAAGATTTTGTTAGCCTAGGTTGTACGTTGTGTTTTCTAATTTACGCTTTCAGCTCCTGGGAAAGAGAAAAAGAATTTCTAAAAAAGAAATTTTTTTCTGTTCATTCAGAATCCACTGCAATTTTTATAGATTATTTATTCGCCTTTTTC
>OZ010599.1:7060710-7128210 GCA_963932145.1 Acanthosepion lycidas | reverse complement strand
TATAATAATTATATATATATAAAATAATACATATTAAGGATAATATATAAGATATAATATATATATATATATATATATATATATATATATATATAATAGCTACAAATAGCCATGAAAATTTCAAGGTTTTCCTATTTGAACTTTCTAGTGAATCTTAATCCTCACTTAATGATGGAATAAACCCCTTGAGAGTTCCATGACTATATATTAACCATGGAAATTCTCCTATTTCCTCTATTTACATTATTCGAACTATTGTCCTCATCTTTGTCGTCATATTTATTACAACGTTTCGCCTGTTGTACGCTCCGGCCTTCTTAGTATGCCATATAGGGGGATAGATATCACGTAACTGTTCACTACTCTTTGTTTCTAACGATGTTTTTTTTTAGTTTCTTAATACTCTGCTTAGCTTTTGGAAAGCATCTTTGGCCACTACAATGCGCCTTCGGATTTCAGTGTCACAGTTTCTCTCCTCTCTTAAAACACTTCCCAGATATTTAATTTTTGTTTTATTTCTTTGATTTTGCTATCTCCTATTCGTAATTTGCATTTTGAGCTCATCCTTTTCTTGGTAACCCTGAATTCTGTCTGCTTGTAGCTGATGCTTAGTCTTTTCTTCTCGCTTTCTTTCACTACCTTCTGTAGGAGTTTTTCTATTTTTCTTTCTGTGTCTGTTATCAACACTGTGTCATCTGCATATCTTATGTTGTTAAGATTATGGCTATCGTTCTAATTCTCCCAGAATCCACTCGCAGTAATACTGTCATTTAAGACCACCAGTTAAATAATAATAATCAAACCATATAATACTTGTCAATGTGTATTCATTTATATATATTTCTGTCCTGTCTGTAGTGGAAAGGGACATAAATCAATTTAAGTTAGTTAATTTATAAATGATTACTTACCTTATTCGGTTTAATATAAATAAAATATTTATTTGCATTTAGACAAAATTTGTTCCTGAGCAAAATAAACCGTTTAATTAATCAGTTCCTTTACTTCTACTTTTCTTAGATTTCAGTCTTATTTGTTCAAGCTTTTCATGTGAGGCACTCAGATACCTTTGTTTATTAAATGATCTTCTTGCTTCAACTTAGTCTTGAAATAGACTTATTTTCCCCGCCGTTCTGTTACTAATGTTTTTTATTCCGAACGGTATTTCTACTTCGCTGTTATATTAAACCCATAAAGATTTTTAACATGAAAAGATATCAAGCAAACAGCGATTTATACAGGATGTCCATAAAGTTCGTATGCACTTTAAAAAACTTATAACTTTATTTGTATTTGCGATAGAAATAATCTGTAAAAAATGTTATAAAGTTTAATGTACCTAGTTTTAAGTTGTAAATCAGTTGGCAAATGTTTTCCGTGAATTGCAAAATCGTATTACCCTTTGTATTGCTAACGATGGAGGACAACTTAAATAAAATTTCAATAAAACCTTAAAAGCATATAGATTTACTTCTTTCTAATCCTTTTTACGAATTATTTCTATCGCAAATACAAATAAAGTTATAATTTTTTTAAAGTGCACACAAACTTTATGGGCACCCTCTATAATACCGGGAGTAATCAATGAATCAGATACCATTGAACATCTAAAAAGTATAAAGGGAACGGATTAATTAAACGTTTGATTGGCCTCTGTCTTAATTGTGAATTCTTTACCTCCGTTTTGCTGAATCTCAGTGCATTGTCTCAAGAGTTTTGTTTCATTGCGTCTCACTATTAAAACTTTCTAACGATTACTGTCATTTTTGTCAGCACGGACACACGAGTTATAATAAAAATGTCCTGATGCTACACAAGGCACGACTCTTGTGATTTCTGATCTTAATTGATTGGGAGTTTTATACATGTTTTAGATTTGTGAATTAAGCTGGATTACAGTAAATATCCCGTTTAAGTACCAGAACTTTGCGTGTCAGTTGTCTAACCCTAACCAGTTGGTCATGTCCCATAGGGGCGGAGGCACTGTGAATCGATGTTCATCAACGAGATTTGTGTGGAGGAATCATGTTCGGGTATCGAAGGTTTGTTTTATACGGATAAGACGAGTAAGGGGACTTAGGAGACATATCTAGATACCTAGGAACAGCCTCAATCGAAGATCATGGATTGGGTTGCCCACCTGCAAGGTTATGCGCTCGTTCGACTAAAATTTTGTTACCAAAATCGAATACATTTGGCTGTGATGCATGTGCTTCGTATACCCTTATCAGACTGGATATTACGATGGGTAGATCAAGGACACATGGCCCAGTGGATAAAAGCGTTGATTGGGATCCACTGACTTGACGCAAAGAGCTGGGAGCTCAATACCGGTCTACTGCAGCGGTGAACCAAAACTTGGAGAGTTCAGTTAAAGGGAGATAACTGGGACACATGGAAGAGGTATGGTACGTGCAACTAGAACAGTCTACCCCGGTGGACGAAGTAAAGGGTTCAGTTCGAAATTCCAGTCACCTAAAAAAAGGCCGAAACGTCGTGAATATCGCAATAAAGATGAGGACAACAGTCCAAATAATGTAAATGGTGGAAATATTAGGTCTTGTAAATTTATAAACCAGCTTCGCTTTACTGTCGCACTTAATAATAATAATAATAATAATAATAAAAGATCGTGGATGGCTCAGAACAACGTGAGGGTGGCCCGATGAAATAGATCATAAAATGTTTGACACATTTGATGAGCGTCCTAGCGATCAAAGTGTCAGAAATTCTACTCTGACTTTTAGATTTACGACGTTCCAGAGAAAAGAACGTGACAATGTCCGGGACTTTTAAGTAGAAAAGATTTTCTTTCACTTTCTTTTTCATTTTCTTCTTTTTCTTTCTTCTTTCCTTCTCTCTCGTCATCTTCCTTTGTCTTCTTCCTTTTTTCTTTGTCTTTTTCCTTTCTCCGCCACCTTCTTCTTTGTCTTTTTCCTTTCTCCCTCGCTTTCTTCTTTCTCTTTCGCTTGCTTCCTCTTCATTGTCTTTTTCCTTTCTTACTCGCATTCTTCCTTTTTTTATCTTCTTCCTTTCCCTTTTTCTCCCTAGCCTTCTCCCTTTCTCCCTCACCTTCTTCCTTTTTTTCTTTCTCCTTTTCCATTCTCATTCGCTTTCTTCCTTTCTCCCTCGCTTTCTTTTTTCCCCCACGCCTTCTTCCTTTTTTCTTTGTCTTTTTCCATTCTCATTCGCTTTCTTCCTTTCTCCCTCGCTTTCTTCTTTCCCCCACGCCTTCTTCCTTTTTTCTTTGTCTTCTTCCTTTTTTCTTTGTCTTCTTCCTTTCTCCGCCACCTTCTTCTTTCTCTTTCACTTGCTTCCTCTTCATTGTCTTCTTCCTTTCTCACTCGCATTCTTCCTTTTTCTTTCTCCTTTTCCAATCTCTTTCGCTTTCTTCCTTTCTCCCACGCTTTCTTTTTTCTCCCACGCCTTCTTCCTTTCTTCTTTGCCTTCTTCCTTTTTTCTTTGTCTTCTTTCCTTTTTTCTTTGTCTTCTTCCTTTCTCCTTCACCTTCTTCATTTCTCCCTCGCTTTCTTCTTTCTCCCTCGCCTTCTTTCTCTTCATTGTCTTCTTCCTTTCTCCTGTAACTTGTTCTTTCTTCCTCGCCTCCTTTTTTCTTTTTTTCAGTATTCACTCCATTTCCTTTCGTTCTTTTTTCAATTTCTTTTTTATGCTTCATTCTTTTTTTCTTTCTGGGCCCATTTTGTATGTGCGTTTTTCATCCTACTTTCTTTCTCTATTCATCACTTACAATATACATTCGCCAAGTGTTTTGGTCCGGTTCCTTGTACCACGGTGATAGTCCAAGGTAGAACCATTAAAAAAGAACTCGAATACGGATATGGAATAACACAGATATATACAAACAGGAATATATACAGAGAAGTAGAAAAATGTTAGTACGAACAATCAGGTTTAGTAGTAATTGTCTAAACGCGACTCTGTTTCGGACTGCCTCTGACTCGACTGACCGACCCGCTCGCTCTCACCGACTGACTGACTAACTACTGACGGACTTCACTCCAGACTTCAGACTGAACATTATTTAGTCACCCCCCACGCGAGGGCATCATGTGGCACAAGGCCAGTTTAACGTGGGATCTCCAAGCCCGTGGGCTCGGCCAAAAATATGCCCTTTGAACCCGTATAAACGGGTTCAGGGTCGGTTTACCTCCCCGAAAGAGACTCCGCCCTTCGGCTTAACCTCGTTCGTGTTCCTCCTCGCCCGAAGGCAGAGAGTTCAACCAATCAGTCGGTCAGTCGGTTGCCCGACTTCGGACTGAACGGTATTTAGTCACCCCCCCCCACGAGGGCATCATGTGGTACAAGGCCGGTTTAACGTGGGATCTCCGAGCTAATAAGAATGTATAATTACTCTTCAAGCTTAACAGAAGAATCGTAGTGAAATCGACGATAAACGAAAATGACATGTTCATCATTAATTAATCATAGTTAAGGATCGGAAGCTCATAAAGGATTGAAATAAAGTTTAAATATATATATATATATATATATATATATATATATATATATATATATATATATATAATTTCAGTATCATTTTCCAACTTATTCAAGATGATTTTTGCCCTCTCTAACCTTCTAACTTTCTGTCCTAGAGTAACAAGATGTCTCGCAGATTTGACATACGATTTCATTTTCAAGTCTTTTTTATTTCACTGTTCTTTGGACTGTCATAGCTGAAACTTCTCTCTTATGTGCCAAACGTCTTATGGATTGAGTTGGATCTTTTCTAATTGATCTCTTTAGCTCTAAGTTGAAATGATGATCCCTCTTGCTGTTGTGACCTCCTGTTCCGGCTTTCCTCTCCATTGTTCCCTATTTTTAAAACTTATTGACCGTTCTCCTGATGTTTCTTGAATGGATTTGAAGATGGAAGCTAGACTATGAATGTTGATACGATTACTGAAGGCCTAGATGATCTTTTTCCTCTCACCATTGCTCAGTTGGGAAGACTGTGGGACTGACAAAAATGATTTTGATCTGTTCTCTTTCTAGCTGAATAACTCAAAGGGTTTCACAGTGATTTTTATGACAAATGGTGTCAAGATGACTAAACGTCTTATCTGAACTGAAAACCTGCCTGGAAAAAAGAAAGACAATTACTTTAGGGTTTTTTCTTTTTTTTTTAGATATTAAACATTTTGATGGATGCACAATTGTCCCATATTGTTACACAATTTTTTTTTAAGCATACAACGCCAAGCAAGGCGGGAAGCCACTATCACGCAAGGGGTTACAGAGTTGGAGCGAGAACAAAGAGGAGTGATAGAGGAAAGGATGAAGAGACTGTTGTCGATTGACGTTACATTTGTGTTATGGGGCAAATTCCTTGTACCACGGTGATGGTCCAAGGTTAGAACCATTTAATAATAACACGAACACAGGTATGGAATACAAAGATATATTACAACAGAAATATAATACAAAGAAGTAGAAGTATTAGTAATGACTATCAGATTTGGTTAGAGTGAACTAACAAGTATCACTATTCCAATGTCCTTACAATATGCTCTCAATTATCTCTCCTCGTCTTACAATCTCCTCCTCCTACCCTCTTGAGAGGCGCAGTATTTATAATGTCAGGAACAGTTCATTATTATTATGGGTAAGTTCCCATAACAATTTGAATAGTTGGAGATTATAGCTATCAGGAAAACAAGAAATGGGATTCATGTCTCGCACTTCTCGCCTGTTTCCACAGGCGAGAAGTGCGAGACATAAATCTACTGGAGTAGAAGAGACGGCTACATTTAACAGTTTCGACAGTGGAAAGGTGAGAGCGAGATGCCAGCCTAGTTGAGCGATTAAATTCATGAAATCTGGGAATCAGCGAAAGCAGTTCATCGAAGCAGTTACCGTGAAAGTATTTGTAAAAATAAGACTGAGGAAGGCAACGGCACGTCTGTGAGAGAACGGCTGCAGACGAGATGCCAGATCAGGGCCAACTACATTGCATATCCGTCTTTGGATTTTATCAAGAACCTTGAGACAAATAGAAGGGGTCCAGATCATATATGGCAGCAATACTCCATGCAAGGGCGAATGGTTGATTTGTAGATTTGAAGGATCGACTCCGGCGAGAAAAATTTCCTGGCGCAGTACAGGGAGCCAACTTTCCTTGCGGTGGACGAAGCTATTGACCCAATGTATTCGTTCCATCTCAGGTCAGCGGACAATGTGAGACCGAGCAGTCGCAAAGAAGTGCTCTCGTGGTCAGACATTATAATGGGAGGTAGAGATTGTTGTCTCTGGCGATTAATAGAGAGCAGTTTTGTTTTTGAGGCATTAAAGTTAATCAGCCAATTCCGGTCCCAGTCCACAACCGATTGGAGGTCCTTTTCAAGACAAACGGGCAGGTTAGTTTTGTCGGCGACACTAGATTTGTTTTTGAGGCAGGAGTAAATAGTATTGTCGTCCGCATAGATGCCTACTTGGGAATCTATGACGTCAGGAAGATCGTTAATAAGGAAGAGAGTAGGGCCTAGGATAGAGCCTTGGGGAACACCTGCGTTCGTGGGATAGGAGCTGGAGGAGAATCGGTTGAGAACGACCTTCAATGTACGGTTCGACAGAAATGGTTGTATCAAGTCAAACAATCGACCTGTAATTCCATAACCCTGGAACTTGTGAAGAAGGCCGGCATGCCAAACTCTATCAAACGCTTTGAATATATCTAGAGCCACGGCACGAGCTTTCCGTTATGAAGGGCTTGGTAAACAATTTCGGTGATGGCCGTATGCACATCATCTGTAGAACGGACAAAGCGGAAACCATATTGCTTGCCGGAGAGCAGATTATGGGATGTAAGGTGCTTAACCACTTCGCCGTTGATTAAAGCTTCAAAGACTTTACCGAAGAGTGGTAGGAGACTGATAGGACGGTAATTAGAAGGATCAGAAGGGTCTCCAGAGTTCTTAAAGACAGGAACAATGGACGAGGACTTCCAGCAGGCTGGAAAGCAAGATTCTTTGAGGTAGTAGTTATATAATTTGGAGAAGGCAGGGGCCAGTTTAGGCGCACATATCTTTAGGACAATGGCTGGTATCCCATCTCCACCACTAGCCTTGTGAGGGTCTAATTTAGAGATGATGCCCAGAACCGATGACAGGTTTATGTGTAAGTCGCTTAATTGAACCTCAGTTCTCAGGGGGAAATTGGGTGTGGGCATACCGGAAGATTCAAGCATTGAATTGAATTAGAATTTCCGAGCAAAACATTCAGCCTTGTCGGCAGAAGAGGTCAGAACCTCAAACTGGCTGAACAAAGGAGATATAGAGGGTTTACTATTGTTAAGTACGCTCTTGCAGAGACGCCAATAATCCTTGGAGCCAAATTTGCGAGATACAATACGTTCTTTCATTGGATAATTTTGCAATTACACACTATATATATATATATATATTGTTTTTCTTCTATTTTTTCTATTTTATATTCCCTTGGAACCTAAATATTTTGGTTCATTGCCATATTCTTTTTTCTTTCTTTTATATATATGTACAGGGTGTTCCAAAAGTCTTGGGAACATTTTGACATTGAATATCCCGAAAACTATTAAGGATATAAAAACACGGCTGACATATTTTGAAAGAATTTAATCTCAAGTTTTACATGGAATGTTCAAAGATGTTCAATGTAGGCACCGGTGGTCACACTCCACATATCAAATCTGTCATCTTCCAACTTCTCTTGCATTGCAATGCAAAAAGTCATGACGAGCTGGTTTATCTGTGTCCTGCAACTGTTGGGTTAACTGTAGCTTGTAAGGTGTCATGTGCAGTCATCTTTTTAAGACATGTCAAGCAGCTATTGTAGGAAACTGAAGTTCCTTACTGGCTCTTCTGATCGATTTACAGGGGCTCCGCTTGAAGGCAGTTCAAACTCGCTCAACCCTATCATCTGAAGTTGAGTGTCGTCCTGTTCTCTTAGCTGGGCACAAATACCCATCCTTCATGAATTTACCATGCCATCTCAATATGGACTTCCTTTCTGGTGACTCTTTTTGGAATTTTGTGCGAAATGCACATTGAAGGGGTGTCCATGATTCACTTTTACAAATTCAAGGACGCAAAATGCTTTTTCTGATTGAGTGAACGCCATTACTGGATCTGAAATTTTTTTTAAAAATCATTAGCATTACAAAAAAGTTAATGCATTTAGCTTTAAAATGGTACCAGTTTAATCTTAATACCATTCATAGTTCAGCTGATATAAGGATTTGAAATGTTCCCAAGACTTCTGGAACATCCTGTATATATATATATATATATATATATATATATATATATTTCACCAATTACACACGGTATATATATATATATATATATATATATATATATATATTTCAACAATTGCACACGGTGTATATATATATATATATATGTATATATGTATATGTATATATATATATATATATATATATATATATATATATATATATATATACATATACATTTCACCAATTACACACGCTGTATATATATATTTATATATATATACACACACACATTTCACCAATTACATACGGTATATATGTATATATATATATATATATATATATATATATATATATATATATATATATATATATATATATCACCAATTACACACGTTATATATACATATGTGTGTATATATATATATATATATATATATATATATATATTTCACCAATTACACACGGTATATATATATATATATATATATATATATTTCAGCAATTGCACACGGTGTATATATATATATATATATATATATATATATATATATATATATATATATATATATACATTTCACAAATTACACACGCTGTATATATATGTGCGTGTGCCTGTGCGTGTGTGTGTATGTATAACTCATTTCTTTTCGTTTTCTTTTTTTCAAACGTGATTCCATTTTCTTCTTTTCTTTCTCATTTGCTGCTTATTTTTCGTCATTTCTTTCCAACATATTGAAAGACTTTCGATAATTATAGCGAATGTTTATCGCTTATATTACGCTTGATGTCCGAATCTAGTGGACTGTAGTTAAGCAGATCACCAGGAAAGATTTTAAGGCAAAGAAAAAGAATTACAATTCGGAAGAGACAAGAATCTTTCACCTATAACTTTAATCTTTGGTAAAAAAAAAAAAAGAAGCATAATAAAGACATAAAGAAACAAGAAACTTCAGGAATGTACGAATTTAATTTAACAACGTAAGAATAAAGCATAGAAGAATCAATTCAAATGCAGAATAAATATAGGAATAATGAAAGATGCCTTTCCGAAACTAAGAAAAGTATCAAAGGACTGGAAGTATCTTGAAAAACAAAAGATAAATTATGAACTGCCATGTAATATCTAATTTTCTATATGGCAGTGAATGTTAGACAATCTATTCAATGACAAAGAAGTGACTTAAAACAGCAGAGATATGGTTCTGTCGAGGAATGTCCTTAGAAACAAAGAAAAGAATTCTTAACTGATATGTGATATCTAATCTTCTATATTGTTGTGAACCTTGGACAGTCTCTTCACAAATAAAGAAGTGACTTGAAACAGTAGAGTTGTGCTTCTACCGACGAACATCTTTAGAAACAAAGAAAAGAATTCTGGAGTAACATGTAATATCATAATAATAAATATCATAGTAATAAAATTCTTAATATCATAATAATAAATATCATAGTAATAAAAAAATTAATATCATAATAACTATCATAGTAATATTAGGTTGGTGCAAAAATAATGACGTAATAATGTCGTTTTTTAAGTATATTTTAACGTCAAAAAACGACATTATTACGTCATTATTTTTGCACCAACCTAATAAAATTCTTAATATCATAATAATAAATATCATAGTAATAAAATTCTTAATGACGATGTTGTGTTAATTTCGCATCAAAATTCATTTTTTACAATTAAATTAAAATTCTGTAGGTTCAAATAAAATAATTTTATACTTACTTTAATGTCTTAAATAATAAATTTAAGTTAATCTAAATGTTAAAAAATTGGACTCCAGTTGCATGACTACCTGATCTTTTATAGGTGACGGCTTGCTTGTGAAAAGAAACATATTAGCAATCTGATCTTTCATATTTACTCATAAGATATTTGGTTATTATTGAAACAACCAAATATCTTATGAGTAAATATGGAAGATCAGATTGTTAATACGTTTCTTTTCATTTCGCTACGTGTTAGTTTTTGCGTCCAGTTTTATTCTTAATATTAAAATGACTTACTAATGAGATGTTCCGTTGTTATTGTAACACAAGATAATTTCATTTAAATGGGTAATTCTTTCTCAGATGCAGCAATAAAGTTAATCTTATATTTAAAATTCGTAAACTATCCATTCAATAAATATAACTAATGTAATTGTAAACTTATTTAAATATGGCCGTCATTTTTAATGGCACAGGCGCAGTTACCTTTCGTTGGGTATTTTTTACGCTTAATGATTTAAAATTCAGTTTGTTATGCTCCAATAGAGTTATTTGAATATATAGATTATTCCTTTAGAAAACATGACTTTGCAATTTCAAAATTACTTAAGTATGACCGTCAAAATACAGTCTTGGGTATGATGATAAGCTTCATCCGGTAGCAAGACCTCTGATCGAGAGATTGGAATTTTTACTATTGTTCCCAGGCCCAACCTAACTCGGGTGGTAGCACTTGTTAGGGTCCCAGCTATGGACAAATAGTGAAAAGAAAACACTATGAAAGCTTGAAATTTACAATTGTATGGAAAGACTGACCAACAATACATTTTATCTTTAGTTAAAGAGATACAATTACGTTTTATTTTGTTGAAGCCATAAATTGTGCTCAAAATATTTTGATTTCGGCATCAAGTAATCCATAGAGGTTGATATACCACTCAACAAAACCAACATGAAAGAATTCTTTCATGGCATTAGTCAACTTAATATCCGACAATTTCTTAAAGAAATCAAACTGTATTCCAAAATATAACGTCAATATAAAACACACCTAAAACCCCCTCCAGAAATCATATCCCCTAAAACATGTATATGCACAAAAGCAAATCTACCATGTGAAAGCAGATTAACACATTTTTATTACTTCAAAGTTCTCCAAATATTAAATTTCGGTACTAAATGACTAATACTGAGTTGATATACTGTTAGACAAACATCCAAACAATAAAGTTCATGTTAGTTTTCTTTGCATATTTTTTCGTCTAATGATTTAAAATTCAGAATTCGTTTTTATATCCGCCAATAGAATTAATAATATAAATAGATATCTTGAATAACACCTTCAAAAATATAAGCAGTGCAATTGCAACATTACTTGCGCCATTTGTTTTCGACGGGGCGAATAAACAATTAGTGAGGTGATGCAGTGGATAACGGCTTCGAATGGGAAATCGGAGATCCAGGTTCGAATTCCACTTGATTTGTTACATTCAGTTACGCACAAATATCGTTAGGAAAAGTATAGGTCCATCGCTTCTGTAATCCTTTGGGTTGAATCGCAGGATAGACAGACTCAGTCTACAGAAGAAAGAAACAGCCGCCTACTGCGGGAAAATCTTCTGCCTGATCAGTCATGATCGAAAGCGATATGATCGCCCAAACGTGTATCACGTTCGGCACTTAACTTAAAAAACAGGAACAGTAAAAGAATAGATGTAAGAATATTAAAGAGACAAAAATATAAGAAACTTTGAGAAAAAAAAAATAAAAGTCTTACGATTAGGCGCATAAAATACTAAGGAAGAAACTAAAATTTAACAAGAAACGATTTTGTATAACTGCCAAGGATGAGGTATTGTAACTATTTGCACTATTTACATTGCTCGGACTGTTGTCCTCATCTTTATTGTCATATTCACGACGTTTCGGTCGTTGTACGTTCCAGCCTTCTTCAGGATCTGTCTATATTTCTAAAACGATGTATTGTAACTATTTGCACTATTTACATTGTTCGGACTGTTGTTCTCATCTTTATTGTCATATTCACGATGTTTCAGTCGTTGTACGTTCCGGCCTTCTTCAGGATCTGTCTATATTTCTAAAACGTGGTATTGTAACTATTTGCACTATTTACACTGTTCGGACTGTTGTTCTCATCTTTATTGTCATATTCACGACATTTCGGTCGTTGTACGTTCCGGCCTTCTTCAGGGTCTGTCTATATTTCTAAAATGATGTATTGTAACTATTTGCACTATTTACACTGTTCGGACTGTTGTTCTCATCTTTATTGTCATATTCACGACATTTCGGTCGTTGTACGTTCCGTCCGTTGTACGTTCCGGCCTTCTTCAGGATCTGTCTGTATTTCTAAAACGAGGTATTGTAACTATTTGCCCTATTTACACTGTTCGGACTGTTGTTCTCATCTTTATTGTCATATTCACGACGTTTCGGCCGTTGTACGTTCCGGCCTTCTTCAGGGTCTGTCTATATTTCTAAAACGATGTATTGTAACTATTTGCACTATTTACATTGTTCGGACTGTTGTCCTTATCCTTATTGTCATATTCACGACGTTTCAGTACCCCAGTGTAGATTCTTCTAACTCCACGTGCTATGCCTCTTCCGGATATCTCAGTTTCAGTTATTTCCCTTTAGTAGCTCAACTCAACTCCCCAACTTTTTGTTCACCCCTGCTGTGGCCAGGTACTGAACTGACAACTATTTCGGTCAAGTCGCTAGATTACTTCAACCTACGTATCACTTTTTAACGTTAACTGTGGCTAAAAAGCTACAGTTAACGTCAAAAAGAGATACGAAATGATCAAAAATTAGCTAAACTTTAGGCAGACTTCACTCGACAACTGAACAAAAAACAACATCTCTTTCCTGCCTAATTTGCTTTGTGCAGATATAGAAATAATATCATTATTTTTCAAATATTTCACCAAATGAAACCGTTTTTTTTTTTCTTTTTTAACATCAGTTTAAAAGAATTTATTTTATTATGAAACTGGTTGCAGTTTCATATATAATGTTATTAAGATTGATCATAAAAATGTTCGTCATAAAATAATGTTAAGATTGATCACAAAAAAATGGTTGTAGTTTTATATCTAATATTTGTGAGACTGTTCATATCTAACGTTGTTAATATTTGCCATTTCTAATGTTGTTAAGATTGGGCATATCTAATGTTGTTAAGATTGGTCATATCTAATCTTGTTAAGATTTGTCATATCTAATGTTGTTAAGATTGGTCATATCTAATGTTGTTTATATTTGCCATATCTAATGTTGTTAAGATTGGCCATATCTAATGTTGTTAAGATTGGTCATATCTAATCTTGTTAAGATTTGTCATATCTAATGTTGTTAAGATTGGTCATATCTAATGTTGTTTATATTTGCCATATCTAATGTTGTTAAGATTGGCCATATCTAATGTTGTTAAGATTATAACCATGCTTAACAACATTAGATATGAAGATGATGATATGGTCAGGCCAATGATGACTCCTCGTAAGATTTATTCTCTTAGGATTGCTTCACTATAAAGGTTGAATATGTCTGGTGAGAAGACACATCCTTGCCTTGCGCCTCATTTTTTATTTTTATGTACATACTGAATTTATTTTCTATCTGTATGCAGGTTGTTTGTTTCCAGTATAAGTGCTGAATTATTTTAATATCCTTCCCAAATAAATCAAGTTTACTTCGCAGTTCAAATAGTTCTTTCTGACTCATTTTATCAAAAGCTTTTGGAAAATTTATAAAACATAGGTATATATCTTTTTACACAGGCATTAGAAGAGATAGCCAAATGACAAATTTTACTAGGAGCTACAGAGGAAAGGCATTTTTATGTTTATAAATTCTTTTTATACATACAAATATTTAAGTAAATGCTCTGTTTTTTATAATAAACAGTATTAAAACGTGTCTTAAAATAATTGTCGGACTTTGTCCATTTCATAATGTGGGACGTCATTTGTTTACATTTGGATACGCTTTGAGCAGATATGAATGTACGCGTGAGATTCATGGAAGACTGAAGTTTAAAAACAGTAAATCGAACGATCCTCCGTCCCTCGATTGGTTAAGGCACGTCAGGCTAAATGACGGTTTCGTATAGGATACAGGTTCGATACTTGTCGGAAGGCGAATATTTTCTATGAAAATTTCTCGGATATTCAGGCCGGTAAATGTTATTAATACTGTTTATTATTAAAAAAAAAAAAACAGCATTTATTTAAATATTTGTATTTATAAAAAGAATGTATAAACATAAAAATGTCTTTATATATATATATATATATATATATATATATATATATATATATATATATATATATATATAAGCATGTTCATTTATAAATATTTCAAGTTGCTGTGGGGCGGATAAAATCTTATGACAGGCCGGATGGAAGATATAGGACTAAGTTTAAGGACACCTGGTTTAATATAAAAAGTTTATGTCCTTAAACTCCGTGTCCCATCCGGCCTGCCATAAGATTTTATCCGGCCCACAACAACTTGAAATATTTATAAATGAGCATGCTTCTTTTATCTGCAGTTGAATAATTGATTATTTTGTCGGATCATTTACTGAATGTCATTTTTTTTTTCTATCTCGGTGTCCGCCTCTGCAAATACGTCTTTGTACAGACGATTCTTCGCATTCACAGGTTTCATATACTTGGCTCAAACCAACCACGTTACCGACTGAATCTCAAAAAAAAAGCTACACCGCCCTGTTGGGTGTGGTCAATAATACGCCAACTGCACTCCATACAGATGAGACAAAACTTGTTTACAGTACATGTGTACCTATTTTGATCTCGTGCAAAAAAAAAAAAATATGTCCACCTTTCTTGAAGGTCTTGTTGGAGGTACAAAATGTAATGAATGCTATAAAAACGGACATAATTTTAAAAAGAGGAAATCCGACAAATAGAGGCAATACAGCTATAATAAATAGCAATGAGAAAACACAAACACACACACATATATATATATATATATATATATATATATATATATATATATATATATATATATATATATATATATACTATTTACATTATTCGGTTGGCATCCAAGGCTATAGAACCCAGTCTGTTCTACTATTTATCAATAGCTGTAGGAAGAAGAGGATTCATACCTTTTCCAAGGGTATTAACACGTAAGTGAATGTAATGGATTCGACTGGAATTCGAACTCGACTCTCCGATTCCTCAATTCCATATATATATATATATATATATATATATATATATATATATATATATATATATATATATATATATATATATATATATATATATATATATATACCTAAAGAGCCAGGCAAAGCTACCTAGATTTCACCTAAACGGATCGTCAGAGTAAAGCTGGCCAAAAAGGTAAGATTGACGATTGTTTTCGCTTCAATTTCATGTTCTTAGTTCTTTTTTTTTTTTTTTTTTTTTATTCCTCATTTTTCCTTCGGTGCTGGTTTGTTATACTACAAGCCGAAATACCTAAGGTTCTTCCAAGTGAGTACCACCATATATATATATATATATATATATATATATATATATATATATATATATATATATAAAATAAAAACAGACCACTTTAAGGTTCCATGTAATAAATTATTTCGCCACAGCCCTTTTAACGTCCTGGGTATGACGGTAAACTACATCCGCGTCCTGGGTATGACGGTAAACTACATCCGCGTCCTGGGTGTGGCGGTAAACTACATCCGCGTCCTGGGTGTGGCGGTAAACTACATCCGCGTCCTGGGTGTGGCGATAAACTGCATCCAACAGCAAGGTCTCAGATAATGTTTTCAGAAAAATAATGTTGCAAGCTCTAAGTTTTTGAAACAATAATGTTGCCAGCTCTAAGTTTTTGAAACAATAATGTTGCCAGCTCTAAGTTTTTCTTTGTAGAAAAGGAATAATGTTACCAGCTATACGTTTTTTATTCTATACAAAATAGGCATTTAAAATTCATATAAACTGTATTTGGCATTAAATAACCCACAGTGGTTGATATGCCATAAAACCCAAACAAACAAACAAACAAACAAACAAACAAACACAGCCCTTTTAAAAGGACTGCGGATCATCAGACTTTATTTCCAAACAAAAAATGAAAAGAAAATTTACACATTTTTGACGGGCCGTATTAAACATATGTGAATTAACGAAGTGAGGGATGAGAGAGAAGACATGAGTGAGTTAGCAGATATTGACACATTTGAACCGTCTTGTCTTCTCTCTCCCCCCCTTACTTCCTCACTTCCTTAACTTACATATGTTTAATACGGCCCGTCAAAAATGTGTATATCTTCTTTTCATTTTTTGTTTGGAAGTAAAGTCTGATGATCCGCAGCCCTTTTAAAAGGGCTGTGGTGAAATAATTTATTACATGGAACCTTAAAGTGGTCTGTTTTTATTTAAATTATTTGCTCTAGATTTACATTGAGCTCTCTGGATTTTATCCTCCTTAGGTTTACCCATACGGATTACCTAGTTTTTCATAAACTAAATATATATATATATATATATATATATATATATATATTATATATATATATGTCTATATTTCTGAGATGAGGTATTGTGTACACTATTTACATTATTCAGACTATTGTCCTCACCATTGTCGCCATATTTATTAGAACGTTTCGGCCGTTGTACGCTCCGGCCTTCTTCAGGTGGTTGGAATGTCCACTGTGCCATGTGTCCTCGAGGACGCATAGCACAGTGGATAAAGGCGTTAGTTAGATCCAGTGACAGGACCCAAAAGTGTGAGTTCTATACCCGGCTAAGGCAGTGGAGAACTTGGAGAAGGGAATTAATAGAAGATAACTGATAACTGACATCTATTAAACATGGCACGTGGAACTGGAACAGTCTACCCCAGTGAGCGAAATAAAAAGTTCAGTTCGACATTCCAACCACCTGAAGAAGGCCGGAACGTACAACGACTGAAACATTGTAATAAATATGGCGACAAAGATGAGAATAATGTAAATAATATGACTGACGCTGAAACCATTCTAGCAAAGATAAAACTTAGGTGGGTTGTTGACAGTCTTTTTGTAATATCTACTTTATGTGAAAGGAAAAATATATTATTCCCAAAATAACGGACCGTCTTCATTTTTATTATTTGATTCGTCTGCTGCCAAGGTTTTGATCCAATTCAATCGACCTCACCATTTCTACACATTCTTTGACATACTAAGAATACATTTCTTTTTCAAATTTTTTAAACAACAAAACGTTAAAACATTCCAAATTTATTCTTGACTTATATACCAGCCTTTAGAATACTCCGACGTGGTGTAATGATTAACAAGTTTATCGCGTTATGACAATTACTGCTGAATAGTGAGTTCGATCCTCCCTGCATGCTCCATTCTTCACGCATCGAAGTTTTGCTTAATAAAATGCTACAAACATTTTGTCTTTTAAATATCTTACTTACATATCCTAGAATATATTACCTTCTAACTTTAGCTTTTATCTAGATCCCCAAAGTAAACTTTTGTGCTTTTTTATTATTAAATTATTGAGCCAATTTGCAATTATTTTTTTTTTTTTTATTATTTAATTCAAGTTGTTTGCCAAACTTCTTCATTTTTTTCCTGTGCCTATTTTAATATTAGGAAAACTCCAGTATTTTAGAAATCGGTAAAATAAAGATTTGATTTGCACGAGAATTGCTAACTACAGTGCACGGATTAAGATTCTTAGATTAAAATACAGTAGGTTGCAAATAACAACCTGAATGTTTAGCAAGGATAAACACACATACACAACAAACTTTCCCAAATATAAAATCGGCGGCCATTTTATTAAATATTCTGAGGTATATTACCGAATTGAACCCCGCTTTTTGTCTTTCGATCTACTTCATTTATGCTTGGCGTGAATTCGGAAGAAGCCATTCGAAATTTGTCCCCAAGTTGTCATTATACTGTCCTAAAATTTTCTAGATTCTTTAGCTGTACATTCAGAAATCGAATCATGCTTTCCACCAAATCCCAAAAGTGTTTTATAAGATTGAGATTCGGTGAATGTGGAGGCCACTTTACCCAGAAATCCCATTGCTGTATCCCATGAATCAATCTGCTGCTAACAATCCACCGTCTTATATGGCGCTGAAGGCTGGACAATCTCCCCACGGATGAGAAAAAGACTAGAGGCAGCAGGAATGTGGCTCTACAGAAGGATACTGAGAATTCCTTGGACGGACTAAGTAAGCAGCGAATAAGTCTTAAAGAAAATGGCAACAAAAGGAACACAATCAGAATCAGGAAGAAACCGCTGAAATTCCTTGGAAACATAACGAGGAAGGAGGGCTTGGAATATAAACCCTCACACGGCATATTGAGGGCAAGTGAGATAGACGAAGCAGCGAGACACTTATCAGAAGAGTTTGTGTGAATGGAGGGCGTAGCAAAGGGATGAAAGATTGCTAATGGTCACAAGGTTTTTGAAATCGTGAAGAGATATGATCGTCCATGTACTGAGGGGACACGAAGAAGAAGAAGAAGAAGAAGAAGAAGAAGAAGAAGAAGAAGAAGAAGAAGAAGAAGAAACTAAGAATGAGTTTACTAGAAGAAGAAGAAAAAGAAGAAGAAAAAAAAGAAAAAAAAGAAACTAAGGATAAGTTTACTAGAAAAGGAGTAGAAAATAAGGAGGAGTTTACTCGAAGAAGAAAAAAGAAACTAAAAATGAGTTTACTAGAAGAAGGAGGAGGAAGCCCGTTGTGTCGTCCTGCTGAAAGTGGCTACCAGAGGAAGGGTGCTTCGCACTCATAAACTGAGGCACGTGGTCAGCAACAATACCTAAGTAGGCAACGACAATTAAACGATGTTTTATTGGCACCAAGGGTCTCAATTGTATGCCAAGTAAATATTCCCCATAGTATTAAGCAATCAGCACCAACCTGAACCGTTGATAGAAGGCAAAATGGATCCATACTTTCATGTTTTTATGCCAATCTCTGGCTTTACCATCTGAATATCGCAGCAGAATTAGGGACTAATCAAACCAGACATTGTTTTCTTAATCTTCTATTTCTAATTCTTGTAAGCCTTAGCAAATTTTAATCTCAGTTTCATGCTCTTATCTAACAAGAGTGGCACCTTGTATGACATTCAGCTGCTGTAGCCCATCTGCTTCAAGGTTCGATACGTTCTAATATGCTCTTCTTTATATCTCCGTTGTAATGTGAGGTTATTTCATCTACGTCTGTCTCCTGTCAACTTAAATCAATCTGACCATTTTCCTCTGACTTCTTTTATTAACAAGAGTCTGAATTGCCGCTCTTTTTTGCTGACCATTTTCTTTAAAGCCGAGTGATAGTTGGGAGTAAAAATACTAGTAGATCAGCAATTTGTTAAATTTACAGGCCCGATCGACTGGCACCCAACGGCCATACCTTGTTAAAAGTCAATTAAATTACTTTGGCTAGTGCATGAAATGAAATTCAGCCGGTAGCTATGACTATGTTTAAAAGTCCATATTAAATTGCTGTCAGGTCAGTGACTGATTAAAAAATTTCCATAAAATTGCAGTTGTTCACGTGTACTTAGTTAAGTGATTGGTGAGTGCATATGTACGTGCACGAATGTCTATGGAAGCACGAGTGGGGGAGTGATAAAGAGAGTGAGAGAAAGAAAGATAAAGAGAGAAAGAGGGAGAGAAAAAAGAAAGAAAGAGAAAAATAGTGAGAGAAAGAGAAAGAGAGAAAGAGAGCTTTAATATTTGGAAGATCGTGTATCTAGATAGCTAACGTATTTGTTATTCTTTCCCCCCCCCACTTCCAACAATTCATTTTTTTCAATTAATCTTTTCTTTTCAGATCTCAATCTTTCCCCTTTAATTCACTGTGTTCTTTTGTTCTGTTGTCCCCATTTTTTCCTTTCTTTTTCCCTTCCTCGTTCAATTCTGAATATTTAATAAAATATTCATTCTTGTGTGTCATGCACTAATAACTGCAAATTGAACTTAAAAGGATAATTCCGCGCATGCGCACGTCGCCTCTGAAACAACTGAAAGCTACCTACGCTTCAAACATATTTCATTCATTTACGCAGGCATTTTGAATCACTTTTGCTTTAGAGTTCATTCCGATTTGCTTCCATAGATATTTGTTATTCAATCACGAGACAAAGCCAAAGACGAACACGTCCTAGATGACGTCACTTGCACCTAAATAGAATGCTAAGGTAAATGATGAAATTTTTTTTTTTTGCTGAATCTGAAAACGATATTTATTTTCTACCATTAAACAAAATTTATTGAAACAAAACAAGTTCAGTTGGCCACTGATGACAATTCCAGAACAACGTAACTATAAACAATTTTTTTCTATCCTCTGCCAGCCGCAATGATGGAGAAAGCATTACCTCGAACCATGGCCAGTGAGACACGCTGCAAGAGCCACTCCGTTTCGCGAGGCTCGTCCCTTAATCGAGACGCAATCGCGCCAATCTTCTGAAGGAACGCTATCGAACGAGGGCCAATAACCCCTGAAGTCTCCACTGCCACAAGAGTAAAAAATGATGAAAAATTATTTATTTTGAGCCAAAAATACTTCTTTTTCAGCATGAGCTTCTTTCTTTTTTCGTTTAGGTTTGTTTTTGTCAGTTTAGTTTCTTCATTCCCAGTTAACTTAGCTAGGAATTGTATGTACATTGGCCCCCTTTTATTTTCTATTCCTATTTTTCTTTGGTTTAATTCCCTTTCCTCGTTAGGTGGTCAGTGATGTCAGTTCTATGATGGATGAGGGGCGCCTTTCGTTTCAGGTATGAATTTCGTATTTGTTGTTGTTGTGTTTGAATGAGTGTGTGTTTAAGTGAGTCGTTGGGATGAATGAATGCATTTTTTTCACATTTTCAAAGTCCCGCATTGATTTTGTCCAGTTAACTGATGTTAGGTATTGTGGGGGGAGGGGGTATTACTAACATTATTTTTGTCGCTGAATTAGCCTGCAGTATCGCTCCCCCAGTGCTGTGGTACATTGACCGGGAAGCTGTCAGGCGCTTTTGCACTGTCTCGGTCGGTTCGCCAGAGCTGCCCACTGTCGCCCCTACTTTACCCTTTGGCGTTTGAGTCTCTCCTTCGCCGGCTAAGGGACAGGGCGTGCAGTCCGGCCTTACGTGGAATCGCTGTCCCAGGAGGGGCTCGTAACAGGATTTCCGCGTACGCCGACGACGTATCTGCTTTCGTGTCGTGCTGCAGCGACACTGGTGGTACTGAAGGCGTTTGATCGGTACGAAAAGGTGACAGGAGACAGGATTAACCGCGACAAGTCTTCCGGCTTGCGGTTAGGTTCCTGGAAGGTGGTCGATCTTCCGGGGCTCTTTGGTTGGACGGACGGTCCTGTCCGCATTCTTGGAGTGTGGTTTGGACCCGAGTTCCAGCTGGAGAAAAACTGGTCAGAAGTACGGGCAAAGGTCGACGTGGCCAGTGAGACTTGGCTCCGAGTGAGGTTGTCCGTGAAAGGCAGGGTGGAGGCGTGTGCCACTTAGGTCTTTCCTCTTGCCCTTTATCGCTTGGCCATACTTCCTCTCTGTAAAGATCATAAGAAGCCGCTCGAGCGCTCGCTATCCTCCATTTTGCGGAGAGGACGCAAGCATCAGGTTGACAGAGAAGTCTGTGCACAACGTCCGTGTCATAAGGGGGCTGGCAATGCCACACGTGGCGAGTCACAAGCTCGCCTCAAGGTTGGCTTTCCTACGTCACGCGTTAACAGGAGATTCAGTTATGGTGTGGATTGTAATGGACGCCCTCCCTTTCCTTACCCTCATCCCCTAATCTCGTGGGCTGGGCGCCGTCATAAGCCGCGGGTTCTATCGAGTTTCCTTCGCGAGTGTCGATACGCCTTGAAGGACATTCCTCGGTCCAGTGACCTTTCTCAGCCTAGGAGGGTCTTCTATCGTTATCTACATGAGCGGCTCTACTTGTCGGAGGAGGAGTTTCGCTCCTTCTAGTCTTGGGCGACAGCGGCGGATTACCTCAGTGACTCTGAGTTTTCGCTTACCTGGAGACTGGCTCGGAATAGGCTGCCTCTCAATGACATGGCCTTCATATCGGGCTTGGTGGATTTGCCAGACTGTGAACGATGTGACTTGACCTGGAAGAAACGGCTTCGCACGCCTTCTACCATTGTCCTCGGGTCCACCCCTTATGGGACCATTTCGGCGAGCTGACGGCTCGTCTCGCTCCCGAAAAGGTCGTGCTCATGATCGTGCATACTCGTGTGACAATGTGTCACCCCCGTATTCTGGGGTGAAACGAATGGTGTTTCTAACGTAGCTGGCCACAGCCCGAATGGTGATTTGGACGACGCGACAAGAGGAAGTCTTGCGAGGCGACCGTCTTTCTCATCAGGATCTGATCCGATTCTTTGAGCATCAGCTCAAGATGAAGATTAGAACTGATAGAAAATGCTTGCATTCGACAGTCTTTAGCGAACGGTGGGTGACTGAGGCAAACTTGGTTCACTTGAACGGAGCTAACCTTGATTTTCTCTTTTAGGTCAACCTATATCACATCGGGGTGGTTTCCTATGGAGCCCTCTCTTGGTTAGGCGAGACAAACTTTTGTGTACCTAGTTAATGAGAATAAGTGTTGTTCTTGGCCTTTTCCCGGCTACATCTTTGGTTATGACCCAAGTTGAGATTCTCAACCTCCCCAGTTTGTTTTGGCCCCCTTTCATCTCAAATGGGTCAGCTTTATTGATTCCCCATGACCGTCTATATTTTCTCTTTTTCCCTCTCCCTTAGCGAGAGAACCTCTTGATTTTGTCCAAGGGCAGAATACAACGGCTTCTCTTTTTTTTGAAGGGTTTTGACGGGTCCTACTAACATCAGTTATGTTTATTTTTGCTTTGTTTTGATATTTACTTTGTTTTGGGGTTCACCCCTCCCCTTTCATGATCAGTCATCCGATTTGTATATACATATATTGTAAATATTATTTATCATCTCATTGGGATATTTTTTTTTTATAAAGAGAGGATGTGGTATTATGGTGTATGGAGGATTGATTGACGACGGATGAGTTTTTATGGTGAATGAGGAAATTGTAACGAGTGAATGGCTTGTGAATCCGATTAGCTAGGTATAAGATAGATAGTGAAGACCAGCCTAAACCCATTCCCCCTTTTCGGCCTTGTGCCATACTTGTATTAATTTACAATAAATGTCAGCATTATTTTGTTTAGTTCCTTGTAAATAGTTTTGCCATATTATAAATATTCATTGGGGCTAGTTTTTAAATTGTGGTTTTATTTCCCCTCCCCCCACAGACAATAAATTGTACATAAGGTGACTAGTTAGGATTTTCATAGAGACAATGAGGTTTTATGGTGGGTGTAGTAAGAAAGGTAAGTAAAAAAGCGTTGTTTTGGTGTAAGGAATATTGTTGTATTGGGTCAGTGTTTGTGACTAAGTTTAACGTTAAGACGGAAGAAGACCGTCCTTTACCTCATTCCCCCTTTTTGGCCTTGTGCCACATTTTGTGTATTTTCACAAATAAATATCCTCATCTTCTTTCTTCTTCGTGCGCTTTCAATGTCGAATATTAATCGCATAGTTCGAACACTATACAATGAAAATTTAAGATCAAAATTTAACTAAAAGCTACGCGTCAGTCTACGTTTTTGTTAATGCGTAAATACAAAGATGATGTCAATCGATTCGTCCATTTTCTCTTTGCAAACCGCTAATTCAACATCCGGGGCACTACACGGTAATTGACCAAATTGAAACAAGGGAGCCTTAATTTTTGTTTCTTTTCTCATTTTTACACAATCCAACATCTGCTCACCCTAAAAATTAAATAAATACAAAACATTTATTAGTTTGAACTATTTCGATTAATTATTCGAATTATTAATCATTTCGTAGTGATATGTAAATGACTGCCTAACTAGTATAGTGTTATGGGGTCCACCCTTTTTTCATATAAGTGGACTCGACCAAAGTGTTACTTGGACTGCTGCCGTTAAATACCTAGAGTCAGTCAGGAGATAGAGATTGGAAGAGTGAGCTGAGATTGTGATTGAGTTGGAGGTAGAGTAATAGTGTGAGGTAACCGCTTGTAGAAGTCAGCTACAAGCACGTAGACTCTAAGGAAGTCCTACTTCGAGACTGTATATATATATATATATATATATATATATATATATATATATATATATATATTATTACGACTAACCGCGTTCCTGGATTTACTAACAGAATTACCCATTGTATTATTGTGTGAATACATTTAATTTCTTATATTTAATTCTTGCGTTTATCATTCATTGGAGACCGAATTTCATCTCGGAATCCACAACAAACTGGCGACGAAGATTCGAACCCACGCGGAAAAGAAAAGATACTCACGCGGTAAAGAAAAAACAAAAGAAAAATCTTCCCTCGTCGTCCAACAAGCAAATTGGCACACACACGGAAAAAAAAAAAACAAATTCGCGTCGAGCGATTCGAACTCACACAAGAAGAAATAGAAAAATCCGTCCCTCGTCCACAACAAATTAGCGACAAATAGTCACGAGGAGTAATAATTACGTAAAATTGAGTTATCATGGAAGATTTTTAAAATATTTTGGTACAACTGATAAAATATCAAAATGATCAACAATTACAACTACAAGAACGAATGGAAGAAAAATGGCAAAAGCAATTATTACAAACGCAAAAGGAAAATCAAGAAAGACAGATAGAGCTCCAGGAAATAATATTGAAAGTAGCGGGCAACAAGTAATTAGATATTGAAAAAGAAGCAACATTTTCGCAAGACGCAGTGTGGAATACCATAGAGATTTTCAAATATTCTCTAGATGAGGACAAAAATTTTGGAGATTACTTCAGAAGACATGAAGACATCTTTAACATAGACTGTCAAAATTGGACAGAAGCAAAAAAGCTACGTCTATTGCTTAGAAAATTAGGAACTGAAGAATATAGAACGTTCGTGGATTATATCTTGCCAAAATAGACGAACGAATTAACATTTGACGAAGCAGTGACATGTCTTAAAGAACTCTTCAGCCCGAAAACATCACTCTTCCACGGGAGGTGGAAAAGCCTTAACCTGGTAAAGAGTGATAATGAGGATTATTCCACGTTTGCCACAATCGTAAATAAACATTGTGACGACTTTAAACTAGCGGAATTAACCCCGGACAATTTCAAATGTCTCATCCTTGTTCAAGGGTTAGTTTCTACAAAAGATAGCGAAATGCGTAGAAGAATGCTTGCAAAATTACAAAATGAACCGGGTCTAACATTACAGCAATTATCGGAAGATCGCCAGAGATGTTTAAGTATAAAGAAAGACGCAAAAGACATTGAAGAATCAGCTGTCTCTCATATACGTAAGTTAAACAAAAGTCTACGTTCTTCACCCTCCCCGGAAAGAAAACTAAAATTTTACGACAATGAAAAAAGATTCTCACCCTCCCCGGAAAGAAAAATAAAATATTATAATAAGAGGAAAAGTACAACATACAGGACAAATTATGACGTATATCGGAATAAATATAAGCCCCCTCCATCAGCATGTTATCGACGTGGAGGACTACATTGGAACAATGATTGCCGCTTTAGATATAAAAACTGCCTTGAATGTGGAAAAAAGGGCCACCAGGCATCCCAATGTAGAAATAGAAAAGATACTAATAGAATAAGAGCTACAAGGATGAATAACGATGAAAACACCAACGGAAGGAAATATGTGGAACTGGAAATTTTTAAATAAAAAGGTTAAATTACAACTGGATTCGGGTTCCAACCTCACGATAATCAACTTACAGACATGGAAAAACTCAACAGACCTACCATGTTACACACACACACAATTGCCAAATCAGTTACAGGCAAACGAATAAAATTTGAAGGAGAAATAATCGTGAATGTTAAATTTCACGGCAAAACAAAAAAACTTAAGATATACGTCATGAAAGATACTGAAAATCTTGTAGGTATCGACTGGATGTAGAAGTTCAACGTTTGGGACCTATCTATCAACTCTTTTTGCAAAAAGTTAGAGGTTTAACCATCAGATACTATAAAATTGAAGGAAGAATTATATAACCAATTTCCTGAGGTATTTTCAAGCGGTTTGGGACGATGCAACAAATTTAAGGCCAAAATAGAATTAAAAGAAAACGTCCAACCAATTTCTAAAAAGAAGCGAAATGTACCGTTCGCTACTATAAAAAAATAGACAAAGAATTGGAGAGACTTGAACAAACTGGGATTCTATCAAAAATAGAGTTTAGCGAGTGGGCAGCGCCGGTGGTTTATGTAAAAAAGAAGTCAGGAGAAATCCGCGTATGCGCAGATTTTTCGACGGGACTCAACAAGGCGATAAAAGACCACCATTACCCACTACCGAGGCCAGAAGAAATATTTACAAAGCTCAACGGTGGTAAGATATTTTCAAAAATAGATCTTAGTGAGGCTTATCTACAAATTCCAGTACAAGAAGAGAGTACGAAAATCCTTTGCATTAATACGCACAAAGGGTTGTACAAATTCAACAGACTACCATTCGGAGTAAAAGTTGCACCTGCAATTTTTCAGCAAGCGATGGACAAAAATACTAACTCCCCCAAAAAGGATCTAAGGAGGGGGGTGTTATGGGAGTCCACCCCTTTTTCATATAAGTGGACTCGACCAAAATGTTACTTGGACTGCTGCCGTTAAATACCCACAGTCAGTCAGGAGATAGAGATAGATAGAGATTGGAAGAGTGAGCAGAGATTGTGATTGAGTTGGAGGTAGAGTAATAGTGTGAGGTAGAAGTCAGTTACAAGCACGCCCGACTCTAGGAAGTCCTACTTCGAGACTGTATATATATATATTATTATTACGACTAACCGCGTTCCTGGATTTACTAACAATATACCCTTTGTATTATTGAGTAAATACATTTAATTTCTTATCTTTCTTTCTTGCGTTTGTCATTCATTGGAGACCGAATTTCATCTAGGAATCCACAACATATAGCTAAGGCATAGACTATATATAAATGTCCAAGCAGTAAGGGTAGACCAGCTCTCGGTATGCAATTATCGTGCGCTGACCAACAAAGGAGTTCGCATCTCTCCCAATAATATTCGCTTAGGCCACAGGAAGCTATCCTCCAGGCAGTACCTCTGCTTCCTGGGGGGATTGGGCTTATCGTCCTGTGCCCGAGGCGTCCCTAAAATGGGGAACGGCTGAGAGAGCTTGAGAATTTGCCGTTAAATTTACTTTAAACTGACCTTGTGTAACATTCAGTAGCAACGTGGACGCACTGTATCATGTGAAGACTGGCAGAAGGGTTTGTTCCTCTGCCAATAATATTCGCTCAGAGACCAGGGAGGCCATCCTACAGGCAGTACCTCAGCTTTGGTCTGGATTTATTGCGCGTCGCCTGAAATGTCCGCAAAATGTAAAAGTGCTAATTAATTTTGAGAATTTTTCTACGGTATAGCCGTTAAAACCGCTTTAAACACAATCCTGTGTCGCATTCGGTAGAGACATGGGCGCACTGAAAAAATACTTGTTCTCGGTATGCGACATAAACGACTGCCGCTTGACTGCTAAAATAGGATGGGAAACTCACCTCATAACAGGAGAAGGCGTAATGAGTCAGTTTTCTGGAGGTTAGTATCAGCCATGCTGATAGAAAGCAAAAAAACTTTCTCTCAGGCGATTAAAAGAGAACAATTTCATTTTGAAAGCGTTAAAATTAACAAACCATTCCTTGCCCCAGTTAACAAAAGATTGTAGGTCATTTTTTGAGATTAGCTGCCAATTTGACCTTATCGAATCGATCAGATTTCCTATTAAGCCAGGAGTAAACAATTTGTGTCATTAGCATAGATAATGAGTTGAGATATGATGACGTCACGAAGGTCATTGTTAGAAACAATGTAGAAGAAAGGATAGACGTCTTGGGAACATTTGCATTTATGTAAAAAGATATGGAAGAGAGGTCATACAGTGCAATACTTTGTAAATGTCTTACAAAAGTTCATTGATCGACAATAATTATTTTTCATTAATTTTCAAAGTTTATTGACTGATGTCATCATTCAAAAGAGTTTGAAAGACATTATTTTAAAATGATTGTTTGCCGTAGAGATGTTTGCACTTCAAACTAAATTCATTAAATCTTAAATATTGCAAAGCATCCATGACGCAAGCTACTTCCAATCGAACCTTTCCCATAGACTGCATCAATCATCTTTTTTTCGTTTCAACGTGAAAAGAAACAACATGCGCGTGTATTTTGTCAGCTGACTTGTGCCTCAACCTCGAATAACTGAACCTTGGAGATTTGGGAAACAATGTATGTTTTGTGCACACACAGTAAATTTGACGCTATGATATCAATTATAGCCTGATATGCCTTTGTGCATAATTTATATGAATGCACAGTTTTGGTAACTGATTAACCACAAAACATATATATATATATATATATATATATATATATATATATATATATATATATATATATATATTGACCTGCATTAATGCAAAAGATCTAGAAGAGAAGCCGTTCATTTCGCGATTTGATAAGAAAGATTGAATCAAATCAAAAATTATTCCAGAAATGCCATAATCTTTTAACTGATGAAGAAAATCATCATGACAAACCCTGTCAAAGATATTCAAAGCAATAGCTTTTTTATTATAATATTAACAGTTAATACATCGGATGTTAACCTAGAAAAGCAAAATTCGTTTTACTCATTTGAAAGAACACCTGCGAGACGAGAAGCTTAACTTTTATACTAAAGTTCATTTAGAAGACAATTTATCCATCGCACCCTACATATATGTTAAAATGAGTTGTCAGTGTTATTTTCATTTTTTGCGTCATTTAGACGACAATTTTTCCATCGCACCTTGCATATCTGTTAAAATGAGACTCGGTGTTATTTTCACTTTTGCGTCATTTAGACGACAATTTATCCAACGCACGCTGTATATTGTTCAGGCTATTCGATGATAATATTTTAATATAGTTTAGGTGATTACATGCTCTAGTACTTTTCCAAAAAGAGGTAGAATACTGATAGACCAAGAGTTCGAAGAATCAGACGGCTCACCTGAGTTCTTAGACTGGAATTACAGAAGATATGCAAGAGGAAAAAAAAGCAAGAAGCAGCAAGGAATTTATGCAACAAGATCTAGAATAGTGGCTATTGGAGGCATTTTTCATTTCGCGATTTGATAAGGAAGACTGGATTCAAAGATCGGTCTAGAAATGCCATAACCTTTCAACTTGTGAAGAAAACCAGTATGCTAAATACTGTCAACTGTTTTCGATATATCCAAATCAGCAATATGAGCTTCACCATTCTTATCTAAAGCTTGTTAGAATCTTTCAATAATAATCGTTAATGCATCAGTAATTGGCCTACAGAAACGAAAGGAATATTGATTATCTGAAAGAAGACCCTGGAAGGTGAGATTCTTAAGCAATTCAGAATTGATAACAATCTCTAGTACTTTTCCAAAACGAGGTAGAAGGCTGATTGATGTTTCACCTGAGTTCTTAAAGACTGGAATTACAGAAGAGAATTTCTAACGGACAGGAAAGCAAGAAGCATCAAGTCATTCATTGTAGAGTTTAGAAAGAACATTTTTTATTATAATATTAACAGTTAATAAATCAGATGCTGACTTAGAAAAGCGATATCCCTATTGTTCATCTGAAAGAAAACCCCATGAAGCGAGAAGCTTAACCAAATCAGAGTTGATTACAGCCTCTAGTACGTTTCCAAAAAGAGTTAGAAGGTTGATAGACCAACAGTTCGAATGATCAGACGAATTCATGCGTTTTTAAAGACGATGATTCTCGTTAAAACTTACAGCGTTTATTCACCAGAAGCCATTTTAAACCATTTGAGAAGGCGGTTTTATACAGCTGACAGTTTAGATATTTCTGAATGTGTTTGGCGCCCTGCATGACATTAATATGAGAGACGAGATCTGACGAGGCTATTTAAAAACATGACTCGAGATTTTAAGTTAATATTTTAATATTTTAGCAATTTGGAGTACTGGGTGAAACTACCCCCAGGGCAGCCGATTCTATGTTTAATTTACTTATATCCAATACTAAATGTGTTATAACTGACCCATGCACTGGGGTATTTGAAATGTTTAATATTTACTAATTACACAGCCTTAATAACAATTAAAATGTATAGCACGGGTAACTCTAAGAGAAAATAATGACAATGAAGATGTTGATGTTTCACAGTACTTCGAAAAAAAGGTTAGGAAGGAAACTCCTATCACTACTGGAAAGAGCAATAACAGATACCGGATTTGAGTAGCTTATCTTCTTGAAAAATTATTTCAGTAGAAAGATTTTATAAATCGGTCGACGGTTGACAAAAATGGTTATTCGGTCAATGAATGTCGAATGTTTGCTGAAAGGAAAAGGTTAGTATTAACTTTTACCATTATAAAATGGCGTGGTTAATAATTGGGAAGACTTTTTCATATTTTGTTACAAATTGGTATCTTTTTATTTGTATGCAAAATAATTTTGCAGCCCGAATTTTCCTTTCATTCGAGATGTCAGTGTTATTTTCATTTTTTGCGTCATTTAGACGGCAATTTATCCGACGCACGCTGTATATTGTTCAGGCTATTCGATGATAATATTTTAATATAATTTAGGTGATGAGAGTACGGAGCCTCATTGAGAGATCAACTAAACATCAATGCCGGAGAAACCCATGATCTAGCTTGGCTTTTGTGGTATTCAAAATTACAATCCAGATTTTTCCCATTATGTTAAGTCAGAGAAGAGCTAGGTTCAAGAAGAGATTACCTCCAAAATCCGATTATCTCGATGTAAGCTTAAGAAGCAAGCTTAAGAATCCCGTCTGTTGCATTATGATGGCGTTAATGATTTTGTCTCGCCATGTGACAACGGGGATGGTAACGAAAACATCAGAGACGTAACATTTTATATAGTATCATTGCATGATAGATATATTCTGTCAATAACGCTTAAATTTATACTTGACTACGAAAAATGACTTTATCTTTGTTTTCCAATGAATTTCTCTAGTTAAACCATAAACGATTCACTTATATTCTACATTTAACCCTTTGAGCCCTGACCACCGATTTACCGGTGGTAAAGAAAAATGATCACCGGTTGAACGGTGGTAGAGAAAAATGACTTAATGCACAGCCACCGGTTGAATGGTGGGTAAATACTTGTAACTATTTTTATATCTACCGTGAAACATTACATACCAATTATTTGTGAATTTTGACTCAGGAGTTCAGGCAGAAGGTTTAAAATTGGTCAGGAACGCAGGGCTCAAGGGACTAATAGATGTATTCTATTCTTGGCTCCTTTCTTGAAATCCGAACCATTTTTCGCAGTAAATATTAGCATTGTAATATAATAGTGGTTAATTGAATAACAAAATGGTAGAAAAGGTTCTATGTGACACGTTTCGTCCTTCAAAAGGACTTCTTCAGATTAAATAATGTTTTTTATTGATGGAATCATATATATTCAGGGTAAGAAGACAAAATACAAATTTAAATTATACTTCTGGTCACCCATGTTCTGCATCTAGTTACATTGGACGCCAGGTATTTCAGGTTTAGCGACCTGCATCTTCTCGACGAATACTTTTAAGCGACGTTTTTGCTCGTATTTAAGTTCCTTTAACCTATATATATATATATATATATATATATATATATATATATATATATATATATATATATATATATGTTTAGTCTGAAAAAGTCATTTTGAAGGACGAAACTCGTCACATAGTATTTTTTACATACTGCCCTTCAATTCTTCAATTTTTTTCCTGCTATATAAGGGGGTTGCAAAAATAGGTATACAGTAATGAAAAACCAAACGTGTGCACAAAACGTATTGCATTGTTTATATAAACTTATCACTAATAAACATTGCAACAATAAATATATCAATCCCTCAAATATTTGACCCTGTCATCCATACATTCCTTTTTACCTGCAAAACATTTATTATTATTTAATTAAAAAGATAAAAAATATAATAAATTTATTATCATAAAAATAATAATTATATTATAATAAAAATATTAAAAATGATTTTAATGAATGAAGTGAATCATAGAACCACTATTGTAATATTGGTAATACTGGTATAATACTTACTCTATACCTACTTTTGCTGCCCCGCTATACATATATACATATATATATATATATATATATATATATATATATATATATATATAATCAATGAGACCCAATGAAATCGCCCCATACAGATGGCCATTTCATCCATGGGAAAAAACATTTCCCTGGACTTGTCAATGCAAATACATTTGTTTTTTTTAACAATGGCCATCTGTATGGGGTAATTTGGTTGGATTTCATTGATTATATATATATATATATATATATATATATATATATATATATATATATATATATATATATATGTTGTTGTTGTGTATGTGTGTGTGGCCATCTGTATGGGGTAATTTATTTGGGTTTCATTGATTGCAATTCACTTATATGCTCTCTAATAAAAATTATATTGATCTCTCTTTTGTGGATCACTTTTAATATTTTATATTAATAGGATATACTTGGATTACTTACCCACGGATTCTTTTACCTATATATATATATATATATATATATATATATATATATATATATATATATATATATATATATATATATACTAGCTTAAAAAGCAGCCGTATCGGGCGGAATTTAAGCTATCTGCTGCGGAAGGCTCTTGATTCGTCCTTCCTCACAATAGGTAGGGTGGAATGGATGCGATAGGCAACAATGAACTACAGAAGAACTCAAAATTGATCGCTTCATTTAAGTATTGTATTAATATTTATGTTTACCTTTTAAAAGTTCAATAATAATTAATTCTGCCGACACTTAATTTAAAGAAAATTTGCTGTACTTATGTCGTTATTTTCCGTACAAACAATTATTTTTATTTTATGGGTGACTTTCGCTGAATCTCACAATTTATTTTGATTATTCCGAAATTTATTTCCAAGTTACAAAAATTGTTATCGAGCAAAAAAATTCGCCGCATATGAACACGTAAAAAATCGCCAAAATCATTCGCAGTAATGAAAACTTGGGAATCCAAAATTTCTGGATTGCGAGTCTGGATCCGACTCGGGATGTTTTTAATTTGCACACGGAGTCGGCCTGATTCCAAAACGGCCTGATATGTTGGGCTTCGGCCTCTAGAAGTAAAGTTGAAAACACGGACATTTTTATTCTGAAACACTGGAATTTCAGAACAGTATTTTTTTTTACATTTGAACATGAGCCATTGAAAGTTAGAGGGTTGTGTCCCTTTAATTGTTTTTATCAGTAGAAGCCAATATGGCGTAATCCGAAAACAATCGCAGTTAAGAAAACTTGGAAATCCAAAATTTCAGGATTGCGGTCCGGATCCGGCCCGAGATGATTTTTTAATTTGCTCACGGAGTCAACCTGTTTACTAAATGGTATATGTTGGGCTACGACCTCTAGAAGTAAAATTGAAAAAGTGTGATGCAGTAACACATTGACATTTGCATTTATTATATAGATTTACTCGTGTGCTTGTTATAATATATAGATTTAATTGGCCGGTTATCAAAATTTGAAGAATAAAAAGCCAACAAAATAATACCAATATTTTCAATAAGATTGATATATATATATATATATATATATATATATATATATATATATATATATATATATATATATATATATATTAACCTTCTGACTAAATTGTAGCACGAAATGATAGATTTTGATCTCGGAATTTTCGAACATGCTTGTATCCTCTTTCAATTAAACTAGGAATAAACAAAGATAGAGGACTTACTCTTCCGAGCAAATGTTGTTGGTTAGGGAGCTCCCAGTGGAAATTATATTCTCTGAGTAAACCCTAATCCCCGTTTAATCCCTCAATGTTTGATTTTATTTTGAAAATAAATTTCAACTGCAATTGCGTCTTTCTTGTCGGCTGTAGAATGAAGCCGCTAAAAGCACGCATCTGATGTCATCGACGCTATGAAATGGTTGGTTGAAGTGTGCAGCGATAAGAAATTGTTGTTGTTGTCCCTGATGGATTTGTTATGGTTATTGAATCGAAGACGGAATTCTGTATCAGTTTCTCTAACATAATTTCCTTTTTTGCATTTGTGGCAGAAAAGCAAATATATAAGATTTGAACTGTCACAATTCAGAGCCACTGGTTTGAATACTATGTG
This sequence comes from Acanthosepion lycidas, assembly GCA_963932145.1. NCBI lineage: Eukaryota > Metazoa > Mollusca > Cephalopoda > Sepiida > Sepiidae > Acanthosepion > Acanthosepion lycidas. The sequence continues at coordinate 7,093,943 of OZ010599.1, read as the reverse complement.
AGTGCAGGGAGAGGGGTGAAATTGCTATCAGTGATATGTCTACAGACTTGGCATCGGGATTTATTGCATGTCATATTCCCTTAGTGAGGTGGTGAATGATGCATACCGCATAATATCAAGAGTGCGTGTAGATTGGGGTGGGGCGCTGACACCTAGCGTGAAGTGCGTTTTCACTGAATATTTTGACAATTGTTTGGTCGAGTTTTATAAACTGGAAATCTTTTGTTACGATATAGGAAAGGTTATGACTGTTCTAATTAATTACAACATTCACAAGCTTCCCCAGGCTCTGAATTATGACAGTTCAAATCTTATATTCTTCATATCGTTGAAAAAGAACACGGACGTATCCGAGAATTTTCGAGAATTTTGGAGTCAGGTTGACTCCGTGAGCAAATTAAAAACATCCCGGGCCGGGTCCGGACACGGAATCCTGAAATTTTGGATTTCCAAGTTTTCATTACTTCGATTGTTTTCGGATCCCGCCATCTTGGCTTCTACTGATAAAAAACAAATCCGCCATTAAAATCTATCTTTTCGTACTTCAATTTAGTCAAAAACTTAATATATAATAAATATCAATTTTATTGATAATATCGGTATCATTTTGTTGACTTTTTATTCTTCAAATTTTGTTAACCGGCCTATTAAATCTCTCTCTGTCTCTCTGTTTCTAGAGGTGGGGGTTGAGGAAAGGATAAAGAAAATGACGGGGATCAACATCAAGACATCAGAAGATGTCGATTGACATTAGATTTAAATTTAAAGATGATAGTTATCAGGGAAGCAAGTAAGAAGAAATGAGTTCCGCTGTCGAGAAGGGTGAGAGAAGAACGTGCTGAAGTAGAATAGGCTATTCCATTTAACTTTTTCAAGAGTAAAATGGTGGGTCCGAGATGCCAACCTAATATATATATATATATATATATATATATGTCTATATTTCTGATATGAGGCATTATGTACACTATTTACATTATTCGGACTATTGTCCTCATCTTTGTCACCATATTTATTACAACGTTTCATTAAAGCATTAATTAATTATTATAACCAAAGTTCGTTGTCAAGTTTTTTGAATTCTCATATACTTGTATTTTGATTGGTCATTCCAGCTTATGTAACAGCGTTTCCCCTAGCGAGGGATGTTTGATTGATTTGAATCTTTTAAAACCCTTTATTCTACATTCAACACCATCACTTGATAAGACACCAGAAGTGTTGAAACAAAATGACTATTTTTGTAGTGATTTTATAGCATATTTTGAATAAATAATTATATTTGGTCTACTCTGTATTGAGCACTCTTTTAAGCATAGCATTTGTTGATTATTGGAATCTATTCTATATACACCTATCCTATATTTGTATATATATATATATATATATATATATATATATATATATATATTCTACTATTTCAGTCCTAATTCTAGCATCTATTTTCACAAGTTCGTTACTTTCTGTTTCCCTCTGTCACTATCACCTTCAGTATGTCATGTGAATGTCAAACTCTCCACGCCGTCTTCCTCGTTGTGTGTCCTTAGGAATTACAGTTGTCTCCTTTTCATTCCAAGCATAATTGTCCTTTTTGCCTCCATTGTCTTTCAAATTTCCTCCCATGGTATTCTCAACATCCTTCCGTAGAACCATGTCCTTGTTGTCTCAAGTCTCCTCTTCATCCGTGAAGAAATTGTACAGGATTCACTTTTATAGGGTGACCCACAAAAAACAGGAAATTTTAAATTTACTATATGATGAAAAAAATTACCTAACATATAAAAAAATAACTATATATTTTACTATATGAATGAAGTAAAAAAAAATTACTTACACATAAAAAATAACTATTGTACATTATGAATGAAGTAAAAAAAATTAACATATTAATATTACATATTAGTTGGTGCAAAAATAATGACGTAATAATGTCGTTTTTTGACGTTAAAAATACGTCAAAAAACGACATTATCACGTCATTATTTTTGCACCAACCTAATATAAAAATTAACTATATACTTTACTATATGAAAAAAGTAAAAAAAAAATAACTAACATAAAAAATAACTATATACTTTACTATATGAATGAAGTAAAAAAATTAACTAATATCTAAATTTTTTAACCATTTGTCGTTCTAAGATGCCGCAGTTATCAAATTTTCAACGTGAGGTAATTGTTCTCTTTATGAAAGAACATCTATATTTGAGTTCTTTAGTTTGAACGCCACATCTAAAATTGGTGTTTTTGTTCTGTTTTAAGCGACTAAATTTCTATCCTTTGCTTTTATTTCAAATAACTGTAAAAAAAAAAAAAAAAAAAAATCTAGGAATTAAATAAACTATACCAAATTTCCTGTTTTTTTTTGGGGGGGGGGGCACCCTGTATATAGGATGATAGATATTACATCACAGTTTAGCAATCTTTTCCTTTCTTTCTAAAAATGTTTCTGTTTCTTAATACTTTGTTTAGCTTTTGCAAGGCATCTTTCTCTATTCTAATGTGTACTTCGGATTTCGGTGTCACATTTTCAGTCTTCTGTTAAAACACTTCCCATATCGTTAAATTTCTGTATTTGCATGATTCTGACTTATGACAGTTTCTAGCTCGTATCTTGGGCTGTTTCGCTTGCCAACGACCCCGCCCCTCTCCCACAGACAAAACGCCTCTACTCTATCGCTATATCCATGGCAAGTGTTCTGACGAGATACGTTCTTTAGTTTCAGCAGTCCTGACCTTTGCAGTTAAGACCCATCATGCCACGTACACGCGGACGAATCATCCTCATTTCCTTCATATTCCATTAGTAAGGAGGAAGTTTCATTTGAACAGCTTCTTCCCAATAGCCGCTGCTTTATGGAGCACACTCCCGAAAAAATACATCATACAATAATAAATCACTACAATCTTAGCCTCTTCAAGTCTAGTATCAATTGTTACGCATCAGCATAATCTTCAATTACACCCCTACGCCCATACAACAACCTCATTTAATAAAACTTTACCTTGAGTGGTTTGGGGCCCTTGTATTGCGAGAACATCTGGTTCTACTGACGGATGCAAGGGAATATCACGGACAGGACATGTGAGTAATGGGGAAGTCTTATGGACAATAAGATCAACAAAATCAGAAAGAAACACATGAAATTTCTGATCACCTAATGAGGAAAGATGACCTTGCGAATTTGATACTCACATGGCAAACGAAGCATGGAAAATCGGTGTGTAGTCTACTTAGTGTAGCTTACTAGTTTGTATGAATATAGATGGCAGAATGGAGACAAAATAGATAGGCAAAGGGTTAAAAATACCTAAAGCAGCTGAAAAAAAGGAAGCTATGGTGAGATTAACCGTTATCTTTCCGACATAACCCCATAAACTGCACTTCTTACCTTTCTTTACACTCATGCAACACTACACAGTAACACTCTACTTTGAGTGGCTCTTGAGCCCTGTATTGGCTTAAAATTAGTAAAAAGAAAAACATAGATCCACTCTTCTCGCAATTGGCAATTAGTCCTATATTCTTAGCTCTCTCTCCCTCCCCCTCTCTCTCTCTCTCTCTCTCTCTCTCTTATTTACCTTCGTTTGTAATGATGTTTCTAAGGCTCAAATTCGATGCAAGATCTGGGGATGAATCAACGAAAAGGAAAACGATCACAAATGAAAATAAACCAGAAATAATAAAGCAATCGGAAAATGAAATGTCATAGGTCATCGGAAAATCGTTAGACTTCAGTCGGTCAACGATCAGAAGAAAGAATAAAGTGAGATTAACAGAACCTTTGAAAGAGGTTGCACCAGTTATTACTTAGCAACGCGGTAGTTTAATTACTAAAAGGGAAAAAAAGGAGATTATCAGTATACTTAGACCATAAACTTTACTTTGATATCCCGGAAAGAATCGAAACGTTTTGTTGTAAGTGCCACACAGAGCAAGCAAGATTTGAACCTAGACTTAAATTAGTGCTCACGAGTATAATTAAGCGAGATCAAATAATATCTTTAACTCCTTTCCTACTGGGTAAATAGTTTTTGTGCTAAAAATGAAGTGTCCTCTTATCGATACAGAAACAACAGAATTAGAAGCGTGAATGTACTTCGCCGCACTCAGTGAGGCAAGCTCGCACGTGGCAATGAGATTTTGGCCAACTGGTTGACATGGATCCTCTCAATCATCTCCATCTCGAGAAACAATGTTACTACTACCGCCATTTATAACATAAAACGGAAAGTAAAGTGATAGGTGTTGATTTAGTTTATGTTGTAAGGGTCAGAGTCTGAAGAATTGAAGCCAGTGCTGACACGAATGCGACATATACTCGTTGTATCCGGACCCTGGTTCCACTTGACCAAAAACAAAAATCCCCTATTTGGGTTTTCACAGTGGTTTCTGTATCGATAAAAGGACAGTGATACGCTGGAAGAAGCTATTCGTGTGTACCAAAGTTGGAATTGCGTTCGTTTGAGAAGTAAAAATGTAAACACTACAACTCAATGCCTCGAGAAACAAGATAGTTACGATCCATCATCGCTGATCTGACCCCGAACTACCACCAATCAAGATGAATGTACGTCCTCTTGGGGAAGAAGAGTGTCTTGAAAGACTGTTGGGCCTCAAACGCACACCTAACCTCAAGTGGAACTCGTACATACGATCCATTGCTAAGGATGCTCCTGCTATCCTCTACCTTTTCAAGAGCCAGGTCCGGCCAAAAATGGAGTACAGTTGTCCTGTTTGGGTGGGAGCTGCCCAAACGACACTCTTCAGCCTTGATTGAGTTCAAAAGCGTCTCCAAGCCCTTGTAGGTGACGAAGTATTCACCACCTTTCAAACTCTCTACCACAGACAGGATGTGGCAAGCTTCTCCCTGCTTTACCGCTACTTCCATGGAAAGGGCTCGGACGAATTACATTCCCTGGTCCCACCCAGGTAAACCTTCACGGCAAGAACATGCCATGCCACTTACATAGTAGCAAACCACCCACATTCCCTCAATATTCCATAGATTGGAACGAAGTTCCACTCGAACAGCTTCTTCCAGCGAAACACTGCCCCGTGGAAGCGATTCCCAGTAGGATGCTTCCCCGATCACTACAATCTTAACCTATTCAAGGCTAGGGTTAATCGTTATCTTCCTCACCTATACACACAAATGGCCTCCTAATGTAACCTTCTACCTCGAGCGGACCTCGGCCTTGTAAACAGTGACTCTCACAGTAAAAAAATAAATAAATTATCGTTCCCCGATATACGAACGAGACGAAAAAACAGGAAGATAAGGAAATCGTTGAATCTAAGTGATTAATTGTTTTCTATGTTATTTTCACTTTAGGACGTTGACAATAATGGCTTTTCAAGGCTTCCTCTTCTTTCTAATGTCTGTGAACTGTCATGACTTCTTTAGAAAGATATTAAAGTGTTTTTGCGTTGTCTTCTTCACGATTTTGAATTCAAAGTTACTTTTCTAAAACTGGTTTCCACCCACAGCTAGAGAACTCTACTCGGCTATTTTGGTCAATCGAGAAATGGATCCAGGCATTTCTCAAAGGCACTGATGTTAATGCAACATATTTGGTTGGAATTTCAACACAACTCACCGATTTCGATTTCCGCACTTGTTTTTTTTCTTTTTTCACTCTGTCCTTCCTCCATTTTTATTCAATTCTTCATTTTTCTCTCTTTTGTTCTTGTTTTTTCATTCTTTCTTTTTTGCTTCATTATTGTTCATTCTTTCTTTTATTTTTTCTTCCATGTCCCTTTTTCACTTTTACTGTCATCGTTCCGTCTTCTTCACTTTTCCTTCATTCTTTTTCGCTCTTCTTCTCTCATTTACGCGTTTTTCTTCATTCATTCTTTCTATTGTATTCCCATTTTCACTTTCTTTCTCTTGCTTCTCTTTTCTCACTCTTTTCTTTATCTTTTCTCTCTTTTCTTCTTCTTTTTTTTCCTGCATTCTTTCTCTTTTTTTTCTTCATTATTTTCATTCTTTCCTTCTTCTCGTTTTTATTTTATTTTTCCTTTCAATTTTTTTCCTTTATCGTTTAGCCTCACTTTTCATTCTTTTCCATCTCTCTCCTTTTATCTTTTTCTCACTCGCTTTTTACGTTTTCTCACCTGAAATTTTCTATCTTTTCTTGTCTTTTTTTTTTTTTTTTTTTGTTTTCCTTTATTTTCCCTACAAAATTTCCTTTCTTCTTTGTCCAGTTTTTTCAACTATTGTCTTTCTTTTCTTTTTTTATTTCCATTACATACTTTCTTCCTGCCTTTTTTTATTCACTGACATGTCATTCTCATCTCTTCCTCCTCTACTTTTTTTCCGGTCTCATCTGATCTCGGACTAACGTGATTTTGCCATTATTGAATTATTCTATTGATGAAGAATCGTGCTGCCTCGTTACGAATATAAATTTGTTTGCAACGAATTGCAGCAGACACATTAGTCCTTTGCTTTTGATGAAGAAAGATTAAATATGGCCGCTGTCTTCTGCATCAGTTCCAAAGAAAACCTATTTATGAGCAGCCAGTTTTGCATTTTTCTTGATCCTTTTCTCCAACTTCTGATGCCTTGATCCACGCATGCGTACGAGCAAACATACTCAGAAAACAACGCTAACAGCACGTCTGTTTCATCTGCTTATATATGCCTCTTACAATGAAATATTTACATATTAAGCAAGCTTTGTTTATTATTTCAAAATGTTCCAGCGAGAATAGAACTCCCGATAGTAATATTAATCTATAAGGTTATCTTACCACTAATCCATATCGGGGTCAGTTGATAATCTAATCTACATCGGGGTCAGTTGCACTTCGTCTAAAAATGATAAGGACACTAGGAAACTGGCGGATTTCTTATTGAATTAGATGCTGTCTGCTCAGACGATTTTCGTATTTGCGTAAATGAATGGCAGATATACTTGTATAGGTAATTAGGGTCGTTAATTTAACGATATATTAAACCTTAGGTATTTTGTAGTTGGAATAAGAATGTTCTTTAATAAAAAGTCAACATCCTCTACCAAGTGAGATAATAAAAATGGACAGAGAATAGACGACGCGGCAACACCACAAATTGCTACAAAATAAAAAAATATTAACCTAAAAACTCGAGTTGTATTCTTAAATAGCCTCATCTAATCGAGACTTCCATATGAATGGCATGTATATCAACCAAACCAATCAGAAATATCAAGGCTGTCAACTGTGTACAACTGCTTTTGCAGATCAATCATTAAAATGGTTTCTAGTGAATGAACCCTGTAGGTCTTTCTTCGAACCTAGTGGACTGACGCTATAAATTCGCAGTACCAAATAACAGAAACCTCATCATTTGAAGACTTTTCTATCTATCTCAGTATGTTCATATCTATCTATCTATCTATCTATCTATCTATCTATCTCAATCTGTTCCTATCTATCTCAATCCTTTTCTATCTATCTCTCTATCTATCACAATTCTTTTCTCTCTATCTATCACACTTCTTTTCTGTCTTTCTATCTATCTATCTAGCTAGCTAGCTAGCTAGCTATCTTACCGCATTTAGCCCTACACACAGTTAATAATTAATCGTGGTATAAATATAAAATGGCTTCCATTAAATGTATCCTGTAGGTCTTAGAGAGGATCATCCTTCTTCGAACCTAGTGGATTGAAGCTATAAATTGACTATGCTAAATAACAGAAACCTCATCATTAAAATGGATAGCACATGTAACTCGAAGAGAAAATCATTACATAATCGGGATGCTGACACTCCACACTACATCAAACAAAAGGTTAGGAAGGAAACTCCCATCAATACTGGAAAGAGCAGTAACAATGAACTTGATAAGCTCATTTTCTTGAAAAATTGTTTCTATGAAAAGATTGTATAAATTTTAACCAACAGTAACACTAGCTTTTCGAATAATGAATACCGAATATTTCCTTATAAGGAAACGGCTAACATTACCATTCCTATTAGAAATGCGAACATATACTACATTTTGATCCCAGCTCGATTGCCAGGTATATAATGAATGGTAATATATATATATATATATATATATATATATATATATATATGAAGAAATACAGTTTTAAGGCGTGCTATATTTATGGGATAAAGTGCTCAATATCAAAGATAGAGCGTATGTAAATATGAATATAACAGTGAACATTGAAGTCAACACTCAGAGGCGACAGGCTGTTTCATGCTGTACGCAATCGTTAGGCTGCAAATGCTGGATATTTCCTTGGCTATTTATATATATGGCTCAGTGGTGCATTGTGGGTAATTTATTCTGGCGGTTATTTTTGAGGGAATGGCTTTTTTGTTCATTTATTTATTTATTTGTTTGGGTTAATTTATTTTACTTGTTTTTCATTTTTATTTTGTATTATTTATTCTTTTCGTTTTTTTTTTTGTTTGTTTTTATGTTTTATTAACGTAGTAAAAATTTTGGTGCCATTTGCTTAGGTCGCTTATTTAATAGTTTGTTTTGGTCTGGGAAGCTAATTAAAGCTATTTATTCGTCCAATGTTCAGATTGCTTGCCGTAGTCTATTCTGTTATTTTGCCGGCTGGACAGTTTTTAATTTATTTATTTGGTTTGGTTACTTTTACCTGATTTTGTTTATTTATGCTTATTTTTATTTGTTCTATCGGTTATTTTAGCGGGGGCGATTTGTTAATTTGTTCATTTATTTATTTATTTGGATTAATTTTATTAGTTTTTTTAATTTATTTACTTATTTTTTATTTTCTATATATTTACTTATTCTATTTGGTTTTCGATTTTTGAGTGACGTAGTGATGTTTTTTTTATCGATATAGCTATTATAGCTATATTTTCGTCCAATTTTAGGATTAATAAACAAAGAAGCCACTCACGCAAAATAACCGCCAGAATAGATTACCCACGATGCACCACTGCCACATATATATAAATAGCCGAGGAAATACCCAGTACTCGCGGACTGATTGCGTCCAGCATGAAACAGCCTGTCGCCTCTAAGTGTTGACGTCAATATTCATTTATATATATATATATATATATATATATATATATATATATATATATATATATATATATATACAGTGTAATCCGGATATAAGAGTCCCTGATATAAGAGAAACCCGAATATAAGAGATATTTTCTCTGGTCCCAAATTAGAGCCATACTTACCTAAATAAAATAGACCAAACCCGGATATAAGAGACTTCTTCTCCGGTCTCGACAACTCTCTTATATCCGGGTTACACTATATATATATATATATATATATATATATATATATATATATATATATATATATTACCATAAATAATTTGATTTGCCAGTTATATTTTTAAAAATTTCTTCTTTTAGGATATTCGCCAACATAGCTCTTCGTAGAAGTCCATTTAATATTTACTAATTAACAACCTGCTTTGCTCTTATAGTCTCCATTTCTTTCCATCGAAGGCAAGAGAGCCAAGTCTACCCTACTATTTGATCAAGAACTGGGGGTGGTTATGAGATGTGTTTTTACTTTTTCCAAGGACATCAGTGTGAAGTGAGCACAACAGACTTGGTTGAATTTGAAACCGGCTCTCTGGTTCCACTTCCCAAAACAATAAGCGTTACGCTACCCACACATCTTTAATTCTTTTTTAACATTTCAAACCAAGCAAGGTGATAAAGCCACTAAGACACTAGGTCTTACTGAGAGAGAAAGAATATGAGAAAAATATTATTGAGGAGAGAGGACAATAAAAGAACAGGAATTAAGAAGACAGAAGATGACGATTGACGCTGCATATAAATTTTTAGATATCGTAGTAAACAGGAAAGCAAGAAGCCGGAAAGAGTTCCACAAGCAAGAAGTGCGAGAGAAGAAACTATTAGCATAGAACTTACGGTTACATCTAGCAATTTTAACAGTAAAGTGATGAGACCTAATTGCCAATCTAGTACTGCAATTAAATTCGTGGCGTCGATATATCAAAGAGGAAAGCTCATCAAAACAATTACTGTGGAAATATTTATAGTAAAAGCGCATGAAAGCTATGGAAAGTTGGTTCACTGTGTCGTGCCAGAAGGTATTTCTCGTCAGAGTCCATCTTACACATCTACAAATCCATCATTTGTCCATGCATTGAGTACTATTGTCATATCTCGTCTGGTGCCCCTGCTGTTCATCTTGAGGTTCTCGACAAAATCCAAAGAAGGATCTGCAATGATCCTGACCTAGCATCTCGACTCCAGACACTTTCACACAGACGTTATGTGGATTCCCTCTGTCTTTTCTACAAATATTTTCATGGCAACTGTTCAGACGAGCTTTTTTTTCACTGGTTTCCCGATTACATGAATTTAAGCGTGCTACTAGATTGGCATGTAGGTCCCACCCTTTTACTGTTTAAATAGTTAAATATAACCGCCAATTTTACTCCAACAGTTTCGTTTCTCGCACCTCCCGACAATGGAACTCCCTTCCATTTACTTGCTTCCCTGAAAACTACAATCTTCAAAAACTTAAATGCAACGTCAATCACCATGTATTGCCTTGATTCCTGTCCTTTTTTCTTTTCCTCTATCCCCCCACTACACTCACTCTTTCACTCTTCGTAACCCCCTGCGTGCTAGGAGTACTCCTGCCTTGCTTGGGGTGAAATGCTTAAAAAACATTAGGAGAATAGAGCTAAAGCAGACTTTAGAAGGAACCGGAAATGCAATCCTAAAAAGCAATCCTAAACAGAAAAAAATGGATAATAAACCTCTAATCCTGTTCAAAAGGCCGGGGAGGCGTGTGAGGCAGACGATAGGAGAAACTATTTAGTAAACTGGCAAACCTATCTAGATAATTACCGTCTGCAACACTACAATAAGAAAAAACGAAGACACTTAGCGTACCCAATCTATGTGACAATACCAAGAATTTGTCTCAGAATGTCAAACCACAGCAGGTGAGGATATTGCAGGAATTGAAATATACCAATCATTACTAGACAAATATGTGATTCATCCATATGAATATGTTTAAGAAATAAACATACGAGGTTTGTTTGTCAAATCTGAAATATGCTATTATCAACTCATATCCTCCTGGTGTCAGTTTAAACTGACGTTTCAATTTTACCATATGCAGACAATACTCACTTAACGACTTAATCGCACTTACGACCAGTTATAAATCTCATAAAATAAAAAGTAAAAAAATTCAACCAGTTGTTATTGAACGTTGGATGAAAACTTTGACAGTGATTGTTTTCCCTTTTTTTCTAAATAAATTGAATTTTTTTTTTTTTTTTTTTTAAATGAACCAAAATAAATTTCTTGGGGTGAAATGCTTCATAAAAAAATGACCTACTCTCCCTGGATGTTGGCATCAGCGAAACTGATGGAAGGCCAAAATGATTCTCTAAGACGCTTGAAAGAGAGTAATTTTGTTTTGTAGACGTTAAAATTAATCAGTTAGTATAAACAAACTGATTTATTATTTCTGTAATAGAATCTAGAATGTCCCTAATTTATAGTGAATAAAGTTAGTTGTTTGCATTTAGTAGATGTTGTTAGTTTTGTACTTTCTTGTATATTTTCATTTATAAAACTAAGTCAATAATTGTTATAGTTAGAACGTGCTTATTAATAAGAAGTATAGTTGCTATTTTACAAATTAATGGATATTATTAAAAAATTCTTTACGAGAAATGTACTCTGCAGTTGTTATTTAGTATCAATTTAGATATCTACATATCCGCCCCCAGTCGTGGACGCCACTTGCATGTCTACCAGTTATAGGTATCTAGTACATTTTATTATGTGTGCAGTCGTAATATTGTTATTTTACGGCCTTTAAATAATCGGCGTTGATCAGTTATATAGAATAGGGTCCCGACAGAATTTTACATGACATCTTGGACTTTATCAAATCTGTTTTTCTGTAACAGCGTCTCTGTCCAGTCCCGATCCACTACCTCCCTAGTTTGTTATTTGCGCTCAACTTCAAACCTGTTGATTCTTTATTGTCAAAATGGGATTTTGACGGACACTATTCCCATTCTTTTGATTAAAATTTCTTTGGAATGCTGCCATCTTTCACTGTCTTTTCCCGGCTCGGTTTTAGAGCCAGTCAAACAATGAACACCCTGTTAAAATATTGCCAACTAACAGATCCCCCACAATCTCGTGATGATAATTCATTCGAAACAACGGAATATTTTCCATTTATTATTAATAGAATTAAGTTCCATAAGGCATACATGCGTATTGATTTTATAACGTTGACTACACAATGTTTACACCGTCTACTCGGGTTTTTGATACGAAATATAAAAAATTTTCAAAAGAGCATTAAAAATGAAAATGCAATTATTTAATTATTTATATCGTTAACATGGCGGTTGGCAAAATAGGATCCATGTCATTGAAATGAATTTTCTGATAGATAGATAGATAGATAGATAGATAGATAGATAGATAGATAGATAGATAGATAGATAGATAGATAGATAGATAATGAACAGAATGAGATAGATAGATAGATAGATAGATAGATAGATAGATAGATAGATAGATAGATAGATAGATAGATAGATAGATAATGAACAGAATGAGATAGATAGATAGATAGATAATGAACAGAATGAGATAGATAGATAGATAGATAGATAATGAACAGAATGAGATAGATAGATAGATAGATAGATAATGAACAGAATGAGATAGATAGATAGATAGATAGATAGATAGATAGATAGATAGATAGATAGATAGATATGAACAGAATGAGATAGATAGATAGATAGATAATGAACAGAATGAGATAGATAAATAGATAGATAGATAGATAATGAACAGAATGAGATAGATAGATAGATAGATAGATAGATAGATAATGAACAGAATGAGATAGATAGATAGATAGATAGATAGATAGATAGATAGATAGATAGATAGATAATGAACAGAATGAGATAGATAGATAGATAGATAGATAATGAACAGAATGAGATAGATAGATAGATAGATAGATAGATAGATAGATATCAGAATGAGATAGATAGATAGATAGTGTTATGGAGTGGTTTCACATTGGAGGCTTGTATTTGTACTAAGTCGGTCCTAAAATAGGTTCGACGTACAAAACGTTAGGAACTTGATATAATAGGTAATGAAGCAGAGAAATCTATTTGTGGTCGCTGATACTTTAGTATCCGACTAACGGTCGTCCGGCATCGACTGACTGACCAACTGAGCGACGGTATTTAGTCACCCCCGTCACGTGGGCATCATGTGGCACAAGGCCGTTTTTAACGTGGGATCTCCGAGCCCGTTGGCTCGGCCAAGAATATGCCCTTTGAACCCGTATAAACGGGTTCAGGGTCGGTTTACCTCCCGAAAGATACTCCGCCCCTCGGCGTAGCCTCGTTCGGGTTCGTCCCCGACCGAAGGCAGAGAGTTCAACCGGTCAACCGATCGTCCGACTTCAGACTGAATTCAGACCGAACCACTGAGCGATTCGTTACTCTTACTACTCCTACTTATTATAGGTGAGAGAGTCTATTAACTATAGAATAGGTGTGTTCCACTATAGATAGATAGATAGATAGATAGATAGATAGATAGATAGATAGATAGATAGATAGATAGATATGAACAGACTGAGATAGATAGATAGATAGATAGATAGATAGATAGATAGATAGATAGATAGAAAGGGAATTTTTTTAAGAAACCAAATGCAATAGAGACGATGATCAAGAAAAGGTCTCACTGTTGACTGACTGACTGGTGTTCAAATAAACAGTGTGCAGTGTTTAAAGGATTGACGCTACAAATATTCCTTCTCTCATTTAACCTTATGACCTGGAGAAAATATTATTGATAAAGAGAAAATGAACAAAAAATATGGGAAAATAAAGTAAACGATAAGAAAAATAGAAATAAATTTTATTTCAACGAAAAAGAATATAAATGAAAGAAAAGGAGAAAGAGAGAAATGAATATGAGAGAGAAAGAAAAATAGAATAAGAAAATGAAGTGCACTTTATAACGGGAAGTATCGTGAATGAGAAAGAAAAAAAGAAAAGGAACAATATGATAAAGAAAAGAAAACAAAAAGGATAGATAGATAGATAGATAGATAGATAGATAGATAATGAACATAATAAGAAAGAAAGAAAGAAAGAAAGAAAGAAGGAAGGAAATGAGAATCTAAATAAAACCTTCGATATCAGTGTATGCGTCCGGTGTGTGTGTGTGTGTGTGTGTGTGGCCTTTCGCAACAGTTATTTCAGAACTTTTGAACAATCAACGTTACATACTGTAGTTAAAATTCCGTTTTCTTTGAGAATAGGTTGCAGGCATTTCAAACAAATTCCGTCGTTCGGTAAGCTGCAGTCGTAATGCACTTTTCGAAAATTGAACAATGAGGAACTCGTCTGAAGAGATGACAGCCTGCCAAACTCCAAGACTCTGTCCGCGATCTCAATTCTCTATTGCTAATGTTGACACTGCCATTACTCGTAAGTATTAAAATGCCACATTCTCCATACCTTTGTCTACCATCTCAGTTGACCACTTCTTATTGAACTGAATGTAGACAGGCTTAACTAGTGACTATCTTATGTGGAGAAACGAAATAAAGAAGGAAATAATCGATTGGCTCTGTTAATTTAACGATATATATATATATATATATATATATATATATATATAAGACATTTTTTTATGTTTATACTTTCTTTTTATGGATACAAATATCTAAGTAAATGCTCTGTTTATAATAAGCGACATTTACCGGCCTGAATGTACGAAAAATTTTCATAGAAAATATGCGTCCTCCGACAGGAATCGAACATATATCCTATACGGAACCGTTGTATAGCCTGGCGTGCTTTTACCGATTGAGCCACAGAGGAGGCTAAATGACGGTTCCGTATAGGATACAGGTTCGATTCCTGTCGGAGGACGCATATTCAGGCCCGTAAATGTCCCTTATTATAAACAGAGCATTTAATTAAATATTTGTATCCATAAAAAGAACGTATAAACATAAAAAATGTCTTAAAATAATTGTCGGACTTTGTCATTTCATAATGCATATATATGTTTGGTTGTTTAATGTTGACTATATACCAAAACAAAAGTAACAATAAATTGTCAGAAAGGTAGACTTAGGTCTATTAAAAAAAATAGGCAATAATAGGTCCTGGGCAAATGGACATATTTGTAAACTGGACTCGTAATGTAAACCGGACCTATGTCCATTTGCCCAGGACATAGGTCCGGTTTATATTACGAGTCCAGTTTACAAATAGGTGGACATATGCACAGGTTTATACAATGAAAGAAAACATAGACTGTAATATAGGACATAAATGAATGGAATCGTCCGTTTATATAAATAAGCGGAATTGAGGAGAATTAGCATTAGGTTTTAGCCTTCGTGGGGAGAGGAACCCAGACGAGGCTATGCCGAAGAGCAGTCTCGTCTGGGGAGGTAGACAAACTCAATCCCGTTATTACGAGGTCTACGGGCTCGGAAAACCACCGTCAGCATAAAAAAAAAACTAAAGTTATGTACACCCACTCCAAAGCAACGCTATATCGAACATCTTTGTCGAAGATCAATGGCTGGATGATCTTGACACCTTTGTCTACTCTCACTAGAGATGGTTCTTTCGATTTGGAAATCAGTGTTAGAATCGAAAAAGCCAGCAAAAACCATTGCTAAATTGAAAAAACGTATCTGGTCAAACAACGATATGGACACTAAGTGTTTATCAATCGTGTCTTCTGACAGCTCTCCTGTATCTTAGACGTGAAGTAGCACACTTTTACACCAGACATGCAACTAGTTAAAACACCTATTATGTGCATTCGTAATCAACTGCGCTGGGCATCTGTCACACACGCCATAAATGAATGGAATCGTCCGTTTATATAAATAAGCGGAGTTGAGAAAGCTTGTCAAACTCTGTCTTCTCAGACGAGTCTATGCCAAAGGGCAGAATCACGTCTGGGGAGGTAGACAGACCCGACCCCGTAATAACGGGGCCTACGAGGAATTTTCGACTGGGTCTACGTGCTACGTGCTCGAAAAAACCTGCGTTAAACCGGCCCTGTGCCACATCCCGTTATGTGGGGAGCACGGGTAAATACCGAGTTAGCATTAGGTAACTCTGCTTGTCGACTGTCTGCCTCCGGGCAGAGAGGAACACAGACGAGGCTATGTCGAAAGACAGAGTCTCTTCTGGGGAGGTAGACAAACCCGACCTACGGAACGCCCCACGTTGAGAAAAAAAAAAAAAAAAAAAAAACAGGCTTTGTGCCACATCCCACCTTGTGGGGAGGACTTAGGTAAATAAAGATTTAGAATTAGGTCAAATGCCAAGTGTACCTTCACCTAGTAAACCATCTATATCATTACTTGCCTACGAGTTTCTCTTTCTTATTTATTTCTCTCTGTTATCTCGAAAGCACAAAATACAATATAGACATAGGTCCGGAAAACATAAACTCGGTTTACAATAGAATAAAAAGTAGACATAGGTCCGGTTTACACTCGAGTCAAAATAGGTAAACATGGTTCAGACTTAAACGACTGTTATACATAGGTCCGGTTTACACCAGAGTCCAAAATGATAGATATAGGTCCGATTTATTCGTGGATAAAAAGTAAGTATTATTCTGGCTTAAAACTTGGCTCAATATATATATATATATATATATATATATATATATATATATATATATATATATATATATATATATATATATATTAGGTTACTGCAAAAATAATGACGTAATAATGTCGTTTTTTGACGTATTTTTTAACGTCAAAAAACGACATTATTACGTCATTATTTTTGCACCAACCTAATATATATATATATATATATATATATATATATATATATATATATCCGTTTTTAAACTCGAGTAAAAATAATCAAATTTACATAGTTCCCGTTTATCCCAGGGTCCAGAGTGATAGGCATATGTCCGGTTTACACTAAGTTAAACAAAGCTCAACTTTTTAGATGTAGTTTACGCTAGAATAATAAAAAAAAACAGACATAGTTCCGGTTTATACTCGAATTAAAAGGTGGACATAGATCAGCTTTACACCTGACTTAGCGCCTATCCACTCGAATGATATGGCTCTTACATTGGATTAATTAAATGTAGTCAGCGTCTTCTATGCTCCATCGACAGTACTGGAAATGGTGGAATAAAGATAATAACCACAGAATAAAACAAAAAGTTTTATTTAATTGAAACGGTAAGATCTATTCCTCTGGAAAAAAAAGAAAAAAGTATGTTTTTCAGTTTTAAACATTAGTAATAATTTTTGGCACATGTTGGTATGTGTGATGGCATCTCTTGTCTTGTTGCTAATTCTACAGTTATCGTGTAGTCTACAACCATGTTTCTCAAGAGAAGTTAATAAATGAGTTGGGTTAACTTTCTCTAATTAGTATGCACTGCGCTTGACTAACCATGTGACCCTTAACGGCCAATCAGTGACACACTAGTCTGAATAGATGAGAGTTTGAATGTCAATGCCATAAAAAGAAGATGCTTCCCTGACACGTGAAAAAAAGAAAGCAACCTCTTGCAATATGCATGCTAGATTTGTAAGGACAGACTTCTATAATATTCGCTAGCTTTTCATTTCAGGGTACCGGAGAAGGCATATAAAACATAAATTTTGTTAGTATTTACTCTTGACCTCTTCCTAGCAGTTTTTTATTTATTTATTTCTTAATATTTAGGTAAATATCTATACCTACAGGTAATATTAAGGCCGCCTGCGTATACCTGGTAAACTAGTCTATATTTGAAAAAAGGGTACATGACGTAACCATTTGAACTAAGCGTATATTGTGCACAGCGAGTAATAACTTTGTCTCTGCCAAACAGATTTCTAGATAAGCTTAACTAAGCGATAAAAACAAGGCCAATTACAAAATACGTC
Source organism: Acanthosepion lycidas (assembly GCA_963932145.1). Classification (NCBI taxonomy): domain Eukaryota; kingdom Metazoa; phylum Mollusca; class Cephalopoda; order Sepiida; family Sepiidae; genus Acanthosepion; species Acanthosepion lycidas. The sequence goes on along the minus strand of OZ010599.1, from coordinate 7,075,990 downwards.
ATAACAAAATATGTCCGTGTGCGCGTCAAGTATTAAAAATAATTGAGCTAATAAAATAAAATCCAGCTTCAAGAGGCGAGGTTTGGGCAAGTGTTCAAAAGATGAATCAAAGGAATTTGATTAATTATTGCCAGCAATATAATCAACTTTTTTTCTTCAAAATCTAAGGAAACACAAAGCGGGATTTGACAGTAATATGGTACAATTAATCTATGACTTAAAAATCCTTTGAACCAGATTAAATTAACGAAAACAGAATCTTAAATCATAGCCGTTTATTTGGCACTGAACCTTCTTCCTGCGTAAGGCCGAGAATCATGGGATTTTACGAATTCAGTCAAAGCAGCTGATGAACATCAGTATTTCTAACTACATCTTCTTATCTCTTAAGACTTTGCTTAGTTCCTGGAAAGCATCTTTTGCTATTCCTTTACGTCTTCGGATTTCTATGTCTACTTCCCGTCGTCTGTTGCTACACTAGCCTGGTTTATGTAAATCTACGTATCTGCCTGAATTTGACGTCCCCGATATGTAACTCGCAACTTGACCAAACTCTTTTGCTGCCAACAATTTTTTATTCCCTTCTTACTGTTAATATTTACTCATTTATTCTTATTTTAATTTTCTACTTACTCTAATATATATATATATATATATATATATATATATATATATATATATATATATATATATATATATATATATTGTTAAATAATACAGACGATGAATATTTATTATGTTCATTTCTCCGGAAATTAAAGCAACTGTACGAAGTTCACACCGGATTGTGATCAAGCATAATAGACATTCGTTGTCTGTTATATTTAACAATATATTTTATCATATATATATATATATATATATATATATATATATATATATATATATATATATATATGATAAAATATAGTTATATATAAAAAATATAGTTATAATATGCTATATTTATGTTATGGGATTGTATCTCTGATAGTAATAATAAACGCCCTACATATACTGATTTCACTACAACTACGCTCTCTCGTAGACTTACCTGACATCTTTCTGATCTTAGTTCTATTAAACAACATTTCTGAGAAAAACATAGCCATGTACATAATATTAGACAGATATTAGATGATAACACAGTTACTCACACATACACAGTAAAATGAACCTTAAAATATTGGAGACCATCTACATTAAAACAAATCAACCCACACTCAACAAAAACTAGTCTCAAACTAGTCACAACACATTACATTACATCTCGACATATGGTTTTGTTGTTAATATTTCGGCCTCTCACGTGGTACGTCGTCATAGAACGACATAATGAATTTACGACCTGCGTCTGCTATCCCGTGACCGTTATCGTCGCATAGTAATCTTCTTTGTCATCATAGCAGAATAACAGCTTTGATAGTGAATATCTTTGTTTAAATGTCTGTATAAGCACTCTGAAGATGGCTCATGTGAGCCGAAAGCTTAGATCAAGGAACAGCATGATACAAAAATATCTAAATTTTAAACAATTTTTGTCTTTATTTTCATCCGAAATAAAAGCAAATATACGGAGTTTAGAACGGCTCCTGATCAAACATAACAGACATTCGTTTTCTGTTATATTTAACAATATATGTTTGAATATAAGAAATATACATCAAATCTTACATGACGGGGAGTGGGTATTGGAGATTGGGACAGAATTGTACATTTGTTTTGTTTAATGGACCTATTGGACTCGCACTAACTTTTTTCCCTTTTTTTTTTCCTGTGTGTGCATCCAGCCAATTTTTACAAAAGCTATTCTGCCATTCTTTTTTCCTTCCTTTCCATGATGTCGGACAAGGCCTTTGACATCCAGCTGATTCCGGAGTTCAGCGGTGCCGCGACTGACCTGCCGATCGTAGAATGGATCGAAAATGTTGAGTTAGTCTGCAAGCTCGGTGTCATGGACAAAGTCGGGTGTGTGTCTTGCCGCTACGACTGAGAGGCGGGTGCTCTCGCCGTGTATCGGCAACTAAATAAGGAACAGAAGGTAGACGCGGAAGAGATCAAATAGGCCTTAATGACCGCATACGCTGCAGATGCGTTCAATACGTTTGACCAGTTCGTTGCGCGACAACTTCGACAGGATGAAACAGTGAATAAAATTAACAACTTCGGGTCGCTGTGGTTGGCGGCTACGATTATGACGAACCTGTTTTTTTTTTATTATGTTGGGTTGGAAGCGCCCATGTTAATGCTCTCAATACATTTGAAAAAGAAATAAGAAGGCTAAATTTTGGTAGATCGTTATGCAACATTTCTGTAGGTCATCTCCAATTTACAACTCTCTAAATATATTTTGTCATATACCTGGAGCACATCTTTGAAACATAAAACTTCTTTTTTTATTTTTTATATAGAATAATAATCCAAACTTTAAATAAAAATTATTTTATATATATATATATATGTGTGTGTGTGTGTGTGTGTGTGTAATTATTTATTTAAAAATATGATTATGATTATGAAATATCATATTTTTAAATAAATAATTATATTTAGGCTCTACTTTTGTATCGAGCACTGTTTTTTAAAAATAACAAAAATACTAAAGAACATTGGATTATTTACCTAACGAGTTATTTCCTATTTTCTATATATTTTTCTCTCTCTCTCTCTCTCTCACTCACTCACTCACTCACACACACACACACACACACACACACACACACACATATATATATATATATATATATATATATATATATATATATATATATATATATATATATATATATATACTTTTAGGTCCGTCTATTTTAATATTTATTTCTTAATAAATACCATTAATACCTGTTTATTTTAAATATAAAATAAATATTTATCCCCGTTTATTTTATATATAAAAAATTAAAATTCCGTCTATTTTAAATGTAACATATATTTTTAAAATAAAAAACCGTAATCCCATTGCCAGAATTACGTTAGCCATATATTTTCATTAAAATTCAAATAATGAAACGGTCATTCTCTGTTTTCATTGGTCCATTACTCGACCAATGAAAACAGATATCACGGGTTCAGTTTTTGTGGTGATAGTGTGCGTGAATGTACGTCTTAATTCATTGTCATATTTATCATGCCATTTCGTTACGATAGGATTTCAAGAATTAGGCACACACACAGAGACACCACGAGACAAGCAGAGAAAGTCCACTAAAATTAAAACACACATACTACAGCCACAAAAAATGAACACGTGACGTCTACCCGACCAATGAAAACAAACACAGAATTCAAAATACCGAAACATCTTTACTCTACTCCACTCCATCTTCCGTGTGAAGTAGTAAAAATGTCGGTCTAAAAATAAATTTATCACGTTGAAACATCGGTTCCCGTACGATCACCGAAGTTAAGCAACTTCGAGCCTGGTCACTACCTAGATGGGTGACCACTTGTGAATACCAGGTGTTATATACTTGGATGCGCGGATGGTGTAATGGATAATGCCAAGTTCCTATTTTAGTTGGGCTCGTTCCCTTACACGCAAATAACCTTTGGGAAAGGCACGAGTCCACCATCTTCTCCCCATCTATGGGTTAATTAGTATGACTTGTATCACTAAAACCATTATCTCAAAAATATTCTTAAAATCTGAAAATATTTTCTGGCTTTAAATAACGTGCAAAGGGTTGATAAGCCGTAAAAAATGAATTGATCAATCTTCTACAACTTTCTATGCTTTCCTTCCGTTTCTTTCTCTTCCATAGATAATCGGCCTTTTCACTCTCTCGCTTTCTTCTTCACTCCCCCTCTCTCTGCTTCTCCTTTTTTTCTCTCTCTCTCTCCCTCTCCTTCCTCCTCTCTCTTTAATGATTTCATTTCTGTAACCCTCAGTATTCTTTTGTCTTACTTTTTTCTTCTCTTACTTTTTGTTTTCTTTTCTTTCTCATGTTTTTTCTTTATATCTTTCTCTGCCCACCACACACTTCAATGTAGGAAGTGTCCATTTGCACTCACGGTAGCCATTTTTTTAAAATTGCAAAAACAAATACCCTTAAGGTTGTATCTCATTAATGGCTAGTGTTCTTCTCTATTGTTTGATCCAAGCCGATTAGTCCTTGGGGGATATGTTCTTGAGAACAGGCGAATATTTTTTTTAATCGATTGCTCCCAATTTTATTCAGTGTCTATATTTCCCAATGTTTTCAATCCAGGAGACTGACACTATTTTTCGCCTGTTGACCTTTACTGATAATTTCGTCAATAAAATATGTAGGGGGGGGGGGTGAAGAAACGATGGTGAAGTTCAAGACATCCACCCCAATATTGCACCAAATTGAATCAGTCAAATCGTGTTATTCTACCTCAACTCTTTGGATGATTATTTTGCCATTTCTAAATACTCTCTCCCGTCTCTTGGTTGATTTTCTTTTTAGTCCAATACACAAGAGCTCTCTCTCCCTCTCTCTCTCTCTATCACTATCTCACTCTTTCTCTCTTTCTATCACTACCTCTCTCTTTCTCTCTCTCTATCACTATCTCTCTCTTTCTCTCTCTATCACTATCACTCTCTTTCTCTCCCTCTCTTTCTCTTTCTATCAGTATGTCTCTTTCTCTCTCTCTCTATCACAATCTCTCTCTTTCACTCTCTCTCACTCTCTCTTTCTCTCTCCCACTATCTCTCTCTATCACTATCTCTCTCTTTCTCTCTCTCTCACTCTCTCTATCATTATCTCTTTCTCTCATCCTCACTATACTTTTGTTGATTTTTTTTTATATCTCTTGTGGTTCGACGCATACAAGACACACACCCACTCTCTCTCTCACTCTCTTTCTCTCACTCTCTATCTCCCTATATATATATGTGTGTGTGTGTGTGTAAAATTTTCCCGACGTTTTTCGACGTATGAAGGTTCAGTTCTTGGAATCAAACCGCCAGATTATTCGCACATGTAATTGATTGTAGTGCTGATGGCGTGTGCAGAACTGACAACAGTTTTTGGAAGAGCCGTAGACAGAGAATTGGTGCAACGCGTGCCACAAGGTCCCAAAACGACCCTCCGCAGGTTTGAAATTCAGAGCTGTCTTTCTCTTAGACCAATTGAAGAATAGCAGAGCCGAGTTAAAATTCCACTTGAGTTCACCACATTTACTTACGTGCTAAAAATCTTGGGAATGGTATAAATCTATCTCTTCTCTCCTAGTTACTGGGTCCTACAGCCTTGGATATATATATATGTGTGTGTGTGTGTGTGTGTGTGTGTGTGTGTGTGTGTGCGTGTGGGCGTGAAAATATATAGAAAATAGGAAAGAACTCGTTAGGTAAATAATCCAAAGTTCTTTAGTATTTTTGTTATTATTGTTAAAAAACTGTGCTCGATGCAAAAGTAGAGCCTAAATATAATTATTTATTTAAAATGTGATTCCATCGCGACATAAGAGTTCTCATATTTCAAAACAAGAGCCGAAAACTTCAATATAATTATTTGAATTAAACTGAATGAAAGTACCAAGGTCTGTTTTATCTTTAAGCGAAATTTTTTTTGGAATAACTAATTCTTGAAATTTACGCGTTTTTATAGGCATATTCATTATTAAAATTAAAATTACTATGTTAACGGCTAGAGCAATTATTTAAAAAAAAAAGGGGGGTGTAAGGGTTATTAATTTGTATCAATATCTCAGTCACATTCAAAGAGGTCAAGTCAGGGTAAGGTTGGGGTGTCTAAATTTAAAGCGGAAGACGACATCGTCTAGTCTGGTTAAGTGTCGATGGAGATTTATTTATTTTTTATTTCATTTTCTTTCCTGAAAGGGTTTTGTGTGTATAAAAAAAAACTGTCATAATTAGCTAACGTTTGTTTTTTTTGGGGGTTTTTTTTGACGACTTCATAAAGGGTTTATATATATATATATATATATATATATATATATATATATATATATATATATATATATATATATATATGTGTGTGTGTGTGTGTGTGTGTGTTAATAAAAAGAAAGAACAGTAAGATATATAATCCGGTGTTCTTATAGATATTTTTTATTTTTACAAAATAGTGCTCAATGTATATTTACAGAGCATTAATATTATAAATTAATAGACTTAAAATATGGTTTTTCGCTACACAGTTCCAACCATGTTTCAAAAATGGAAGCTAAAAGCCTCGAATTTAATTTTGTAATTAAATTAAAGACATTAGTTTAGGTACCTCCACTTTTTCGGCATAAATTATCGATACCTAAGTTTAAAATACATTTTTTAAAATGAAAAAATATGCTTGAAGATTTCATTTTAGCTTTACTTGAAAGTTGAATCATTAAATTTATTATTTCCATTAAGTAAGCAATTCTGGTATATTTCAGATAGAAACTATATACATTGGAATGTCAAATTTAATTTCAAATTTTTAAATTTTCTTAAAAACCGCTATTTTCTTAATTTTAAGAAATTTGTAAACAAACACAAATTTATCGATTTTAAAAATATTTAAAAAAATTTCTGACACGCAATTTTAGTAAAATTAGAAAATTTAATGTTAAATTAATCTGATTTTTAAAAAATATTACTTAATTATAGCATAAAAAAGAAATATACAACGAATTATTAACGATTGGTACGGTAATTTTGATCCAATACTTGATCCATGTGTTGATTGACAAGTGATGACAGCTACTACGGATGACCATAAATGAAAATTACTAGAAATCTGAGTGAACCCTTTTATTTTTATTTTTACTGTTATGTTTATTTATTAGAATAAAGGGACAAAACTCTTTTTGTAATAATGGCAATTTCAGTCTACCGTACATGGAAATAAGGAATGTATTAAGTAGAAAAATACAACATAAAAAATTATTTGAAAAAAAATTGGAATCACTAAATTTATTAAACTTTGCAATTTTGAACTCGTAAATTTTGTTTCTACTTAATTACTAATTATCACAAGGAAATAGGCTAATACAGAGTTTTGCACGATTTTTAAACTATTATAAATTATTATAATTAAAATGTAAAACAAATAAAAAATTCTTGTAAAATTTAATTATTCATCAGAAAAAATTTATTTCTTCAGGCAATAATGACCTTAATATTACTTATTTACAAAAGCAATTAAAAGCTTTTCTAATTAAGTAATATCATAGTTTTATTGGATTCATTATTTTTCACTTCAGAGCAGATTTTCAGATAGTTAGCACAAAGTTGAAAAAAAAAGTAGGTGATTTACCATCTCTAATGACTCTTACTTTAATCAAAAAAAAAATTGTAAGGAAATAAAAAGGTTTTGAAGGAAATTTCAGGATAATAAGTAAGTGGGGTGTAACATATTTAAAACAAAAATATTTGTTACCAAAATTTACTAAAAAGAAATATTTCAAAAATAATTTCATTCATTTGTGAATAAGTCCCGAAAATTTCATTAAAATCGGACAATTACTTTAATTTTACAAGAATTTCCAAATCAGTGTGTTTTCAACGGGAAAAAAGCGCAAAAAAAAACAATGTTATTTTAACAGCACCGCGATGACGTAAAAAAAAGAACATTTTTCGAGCGTCTTAGAAAATATTAAAAAATTTCAAAAAATAATTAAAAAATATTTTGGTCTTTCATCTTAATAATAACATAAACATTTTGACGATAAAACTTTATTTTCGTTAAGTTTGTGGCATTTTTTTATTACGCTATGCGGTACCTACATTAGTTCCATTTCATCCTCAAGCGAATTTTTAGCTTCCATTTTTGAAACATGGTTGGAACTGTGTAGCGAAAAACCATATTTTAAGTCTATTAATTTATAATATATATATATATATATATATATATATATATATATATATATATATATATATATTCAAACTTTTTGAACTAACATCATTCGGGATCTGCTGCTTACTGATGATGATGCACTAGTGGCAGCATCCCGAGAGGAAGCCCAAGAACTAGTCAAATGTTTCTCTCTTGTATGCAAAGCTTTTAGTTTTACTATTAGCATAAAGAAATCGAAGATAAAAAGTAGATTCAGGGTGTCAGACAATCTCAACCATTTCATCAGTTCCTAGACACTCCTATACAGATTAATGGGAAGAATTTATATATATATATATAAATGCACGCCGACCCTCCGTAGACTCAACGTCTTTTTCGAACGTAACTCATAATTGATACAGTAATAGTTAATAAAATGAACACGCTACCGCCCCTGTCTAAATAATTGGATTTCTCTGTATCCATGTAAACATAAAATTATGAACCGTATGTGCGTTTAAAACTCAGCAAATTTAAAAACAAGTTATTCCAAAATTCGCTTGAAGATGAAACAGAACTAATGCTTTTAATTTAATTATATAATTAAATTTGAAGTTTTTAGCTTCGGTTTTTGAAACATGGTAATTCCTGTGTAGCGAAGAAACTATATTTTAAATCAGTTAATTTATAATATTTACGCTCTGTAAATTTACATTGAGCAAAGTTTTGTAAAAATAAAAATATATCAATAAGAACACCGGATTATATATGTTACTGTTCTTTCTTTTTTGATATATATATATATATATATATATATATATATATATATATATATATGAAGAAAAAATATAGTTTTAAGGTGTGCTATATTCATGGGATAAAGTGCTCAATATCAGAGATAGAGCCTATGTAAATAAAAATATAAAAGTCAACTCTCAGAGGCGACAGGCTGTTTCATGCTAGATGCAATCGTCGGGCCGCCGATTGCGTCTAGCATGAAACAGATTGTCGCCTCTGAGTGTTGACTTCAATGTTCACTTTATTTGCACACACACACACACACACACACACACACACACTAAAATAAAAAAAAATGTGAATGCTCTTTTATACAATTATATATTTGTAACTTCTACCCGCCTATCACCGAAAAGCAGCTGATGGCTACTATAAATCTAGATAATAATTACTATCCCATAAGTAACTAGGACATTAATATCATAAAACAGACGCAAAAACCCATTCTATTCCATGATGGTCGCCTGTGGACTAATAGAAACAACACTGATTTTTGCATTGCTATGAGTGCGTTTGACTCGGCGGATTCTTGTGAATTAGTAGGGATTCTTCTACTTTGGAGACTAAGGTTCATCTTCGATATAAAAAGGACCGGGCTCTATAGAGACGATGGTATAATCCTCCTACTTGAAGAGCACAGTCTGATTATTACCGCCACCACCAACGCTAAAGTGATCAACTTCCTGGGTGTAACCTTAGAACTGTCTAATGGACTTTATAAACCAAAGACCTATACAACCATAGATACGTCAACAAACAATCCACCACGTTAGAATTTTAGAAAATTTATATAAATCGGTCCAATTTAAGCTTTCCAACAACTGTAGTAATAAGGACATTTTTGTCAAGTACAAAAGCAAATATTTAGAAACCTCAGAACAGAGTAACCTTAAAGTAAACCTATTGTACTTAGAAATAAACTAAAAAAAAATAACAATCTGGAACACTGTTAACGCAATATGGTTTAATCCACGCTATAGTATCAATGTCTAAATTAACATCGGAAAAGTTTTCATGAATTTAATCCATAAGCATTTTAGCCAGTCTCCAACGTAAAAAAGGATTTAAAAAACATTAAAGTTAGTTATAGCTGTGGCAATAACATTGACCAATATACTATTATTAAAACATTGACCAATATACTATTATTAATATTACTATTACCTATTATTATTATAGTATTAATATTATTAATATTTTATTACTTATACTATTACAATTAATATTATCATATTATTAATATTAGTATTACCTATCATTATTATATAATTAATATTAACGCTATTATTATTATTTTATTATTGCTGTTGCTTATTGTTGTTTTTATTATTACTATCACCTTTTATGTGGTTTACCCCAAGCAAAAAAAACGTTATCCCCCGTGAAACATCCTTTTTAACTTATAGTGCAATTAAATATTTAATAATGTTAATAAATTAACCAACGATGCTAACCCCACAAAAACCCAGAAAATTAAAACCGATAACGGCCAGATTAATTATACCTGATGATTACCTAGTGCATCAAACCCCTGTTGGCGTGCATTATGTATATTTGTTAATATACAGGGTGTTTCAAAAAGAATACGCCAAAATCATCACGTGATGTGTCAAAAACGAAAAAAATTACAAACCTCTAGCATGAACACATGTGTTGTATATACATTCAAGTTTCATTTCATGTTTTATAAGTGCCCAATGTGGCCACCACCGGCAGCGTGGACAACATCAAGCTGATATGGGAATTCCTTCCAAACGCGCCTCAGCATATCACAGTCCACCGTGTTGATTGCAGCTGTTATTCGATCTTTCAAGTCATCGATACTTGCTGGAAGTGCTGGAACATAAACTTGGTCTTTAACATATCCCCACAAGAAAAAGTCACACACAGTGAGGTCCGGGGATCTGGCAGGCCAATCACAGAGAGCAAGGTCTTCAGCACCTCTCCTCTCAATCCATCGCTGAGGCACGTTTTCATTCAGATAAGCTCTAACCCCGAGATGCTAATGGGGTGGTGCTCTATCTTGCTGAAAAATGAAGTCATTCGAATCTGCCTGCACAGTGACAATGGCGTTTGTTTCGCGAACTCAAGCACGCAAAACGCCTTCTGCTGAGGAGTCGCGATTTTGATTAATCTTCCCACAATTCAGCTGCACCGGAAGTTATACTAACGACACCCAATCAAACTTTGATAACTACTCTATCAAATAACCACTGATTGAGTCCGCTACAATGCTATAGACCTGAAAAAACAGCGTAATGATTTTGGCGTATTCTTTTTGAAACGCCCTGTATACTTAATAACTCTGTTATATTGCATTGAGCAGTTTATTTTATTAAGGATATATATATATATAATAGCTGGCCACTTGTATTCGAAGATCCCCGTCTACTAGGGCGTCAATCCCTACTGCAGACGCTCACTCCGAAAACAGAATGTATAATGAGATGAAATCAATCATAAACGAAAATGACATGTTCATCATCAATTAATCATAGCTAAGGACCGGAAACTCATGAGTATGAATGGTGGTACCATTAGTGAAGGTATCAATGATCTTTTTCCTCTCAACATTGCTTATTTGGGAAAGCATAGTGGGGATATTACAAAAAGATTTTAACCTGTTCTCTTTCTAGCTGAATAACTCAAAGGGTTTTTCAGTGATTCTTACGGCAAATGGTGTCAAGATGGCTAAACGTCTTATCTGAAAACCTGAGGAAAAGAAACTCAATTAGTTTAGTGGTTTTTTTTTTAGATATGAAACATTTTGTGGGATGGACAATTATGCTGTTACACGATTTGGACAATTTTGCTTTTACACCTGTTTTATATATATATATATATATATATATATATATATATATATATATATATATATATATATATATATATAATATTAGTGGCCAATATATATATATATATTCCCAAGTGGATAGAATCCAGGTAGAACTCAATGTCCAGGACAAAGTAAGTGTTAAGGGGTCCACCCCTTTTTATACGAGTGAATTCGCCCAGTGTGTACTTGTACTGCTGCCGGTGAATAACCGGGAGTGATACAGTGATAAAGTGGGAGAGTGAGAGTGTGAGCTAACCGCTTTGTAGAAGTCACAGTTGCGAGCAAGTAGACTCAGAAGGAAGTCATACTTCGATACTGAATTTCTCAGACTATATATATATATTATTATTGCTACTAACCGCGCCTCTGGATCTACTAACCGTATTACCAATTGTATTATTGTGTAAATACATTTATTTGTTATATTTCATTCTTGCGTTTGTCATTCATTGGAAACCGGATTTCAGCCCGGAATCCACAACAGTAAGAATATAATATAAAAGGCTCAAACACTAATATTCCATGGTTATAATTTATTACATTGGAATCGTAATCACGATTCAATTCATCAGACCTATAAATTCAAAAAGAAATCGAAAAATTTTCAGATTTTTCATTTGTTTTTTATTGTTAATTTTGTTCAATTCTTGTATTGGTTAAACGGCCTCTTTCAAGTTGTTTTTACGATAGAAGCTGGAAGTTTCTTGAATCTTATAATTCCATTGTTGGTCATTTTGACAGTTTTATTGATTGCTGGGAGGGGGATGTGTGTGTGTGTTAAGTGTATGTTATCTTTTAGTTTTCAAAAAACTTTGATGTTCAAAAATTCAAATACAATGTCAATCGATATCTACTTTCCTCTTAATTACTCTTTTAATGTTATTACCGAACTTAGTACTCTTTAGTGCTTAGAGGGAAGTCCTGTCGCGAGCAGCTGTTCTCCAGAAGCGAGCAATCGTCCCCCGGAAACGGGAAGCTGTTCCTCGGAAACGGATACATCTCAATATTCTTTCAGTTGCGCTCTGTCCGCAGAGACACAATTGAGAGACAAAATGTAGTTTATCCGTTCGAGGGCAGATACTACACTTTGATCCCATCCCGATGACCAGGGAGGGTAGAAAAATTCCGATTGAGACTGTCTATGTTAAAGGACATTGAAGACCTCGCCCCACACCACCATTTTACGCCATGTGACACATTTTCTGTATTTTATGCCATAATAAATATCAGTTCTTAGATGATCTACTGCCATTCACGCCAACACATACACACAAATCGTATATATAGTAATAGTTAGGACTTAATAGAGATATTGTGGTATTACGTTCACTGTAGCATGGGTGACACATGAAAAATGCCATTCCTTCCAACCCTCCCATTTGTAGGTCGTGTTGTATATATATATATATATGAGAGAGAGAGAGGAGAGAGAGCGAGAAAGAGAGGGAGACAGACAGACAGATAGACGTGGAAAGATACGTTGATTCATCAATAAAACTGAAACCTAATGAGAAAAAATGATTTCTTTTACACAAATATCTTTTTTTCTGAAGAACGTTTTTCTTATGATGATGATTTAATAGTCGTAGAGGAGGTATTGAAATTAAAGAGGAATTGTAAGTTAGGTTATATACATGTCTTTGAAACTGTAAATCTATGCTTTTTCCAGGAACACATTACTGCGGTCTTTTTGCGCCAGATTTCCCCAAAGAACCTACGGATCAAGTAGACGCTTGTTGTAGAACACATGATTTACAGTCCAATAATAGAAACATTAATACTTTCGATAGTGATCTACAATTGCTAGATTGTTTGAATCATGCTGATATACTAAATAAGTATATACTTATCATAAGTAATATATTTAAAGGTAAATTAATATCTCATGCACTAACAAACACTTACTCTCATCAAATGCCACAAAGTGATAAACGTCTACGCAAAGAGTCAGAAGATGATGCTGTCCAATGATATATTCCATGAGACGATATTCATTCAACGACTACACAAGAATCGAACACGGGGACGGCTGACGGTTGTATAAACACTAACAGTATAGGACAACTAAAGTCATTTAAAAAAAACTATTTGTTTATTATAACAGATGCACTGAAGTCAGGTACACGTCAGCTGTGGTTTTAAAAGTTCAAAAATGGCGATAGGGACATATCCAAAAGGCCTGTTTCTTGAAAGATGGCCCACTGTGAAGGAAGAATTATTCAAAAGAAAATACAAACTAAGATACACATCAAAGCAAGTCAGATTTGATGCAAAAACTAAATGTGTCATATTCAAATATCTGTGAACGTCTCAAGTGATTTGTTAAAAATGGCGGAGGGAATTTAGGTTCATCGTGAGGTTTCTTTTCAGAACCGAAAGTTGCACAAGTTGCTGAAATCTTTTAAGCAGAAAATCTTTTAATTTATGCATCGCATTCTTACGGAATCGGGGATAAACTAGCCAAGATAGAATTTGTGCCCTTCATGAGTTTTCCCTTGAGAACCGAACTAATTGGTAAAGTCTTTTAACCAGAAACGCCATCTTTTCATTTTTACATCACATTTGTAATAAACTATGGAAAAAAACTGATCAAGAGGGAAATTGGGTTCCTCGTGAGTTTTTCTTTGAGATGATTGGTCCATATGCAGCTTCGTTTCTTGGGGGTCACAGCGATAATAGACTCAACCTTTCTGAATGAGGTGTTATCATTATTAACAAAGCATATTGACATGAGTAACGTTCTGAAATGAACTATGCGTACAGACTGTTCTCGTTCCACCTCTCGTGCCTCGGGAAATCTCGTCTAATTCTTCTTGATAGTACTGCTCATTTATTGCTCGCCCATTTCTGCTGAGTCCAAGCATACAATGCCTGGGACAAACTTATTTATTTCCAACAATAATCCAGATTTTTCCCCTTTTTTACTGATACCAGTCCGGCAAAACGACAGGCTCACATGAAGATATCACAGTCATTCGTCGACGCTTGCTGGACGTTTACAGTAACCAATCAGTGGATATGAGCACAGATAGACGATGAATACTACGTTTAAGCAGTAGTAACAGCCATGTTTATTAAACCACGTTCTGGGCTGGCCTGGACAGTTGCCACAACATTAAATGAAGAGCGCCTAAAAAAATACCGAACCAATGGTATTGAATAAAGTGTATTTATTACTGAAAACTTTCTCAACCCAGCAGTAATATAGTGTTATCGTAAATATATATATATATATATATATATATATATATATATATATATATATATATATATATATGAAGCATTATTTTCGGAGCGTCTCTAATATAAGTGTTCATCGGCACAAGCACGTACGTTTTTTTTTATTATTGTGCCTGGTGCTTATCGATGAGGGCGTGACGTCAAGAAATCAATTAATCAATTGATAAATGGCCCACAGGTGATTTGCCTGTGGTTAAGACAAGGTCAGACATTCGATTAAGTGGATCTCTGCCAATGTTTCGGTCATCTACTGTTATTGATGTTGCTATGTGTTTGCATATATATGCATGATGCACACGTCAGACATATTTTGAATTGCCATAGATAGATAGATAGATAGATAGATAGATAGACAGACAGACAGGCAGACAGAAAAAGGATTGAAATAGATAGATAGATAGATAGATAGATAGATAGATAGATAGATAGATATGAACAGGCTGAGATAGATATAAACAAACTAAAAGAATGGCTATGAATAGATATGATCAGACTAGGATAGATAGGTAGAAACAGACTAATAGATAGATAGATAGATAGATAGATAGATAGATAGATAGATATTATTAAATATACACTCTATTCTCCTATGTACATTTTTCACTTTATATATGTAGGAAAGAAATATCTTCTTGCAATCGACACAAACAATGCAGTATGCCTATATATTAGGATGCTC